>JAOVVI020012434.1:0-12244 GCA_028571085.2 Nepenthes alata | reverse complement strand
CCTTATTTCTGTTTCACTAATCCTTTTAGATGAGAGGTACAGATAATTGCCAAATGAATAGAAATGAAGAATGTTTATATTAGAAGAGTCTAGCATCTAAAATTATGGAATGTCTAGTGTTATGTTTAATTTTCAGATAGTTTTAAATGTTTCATACTATAATTTAGGACTATGATAGCAATTATTAAATTTGTTAATTGCTTGTAGTCAAATGTTGAATGTTGTAATGTGGTTTCGGACAATGGTAGATGAATTATGTTACGTTTTGAACAGCAGTTAGTATATGTTCAATGTTCGGATAGAAGAAGATTATGAATTTTTATTTTCATAGATTATATTACTTTGATTTCGATGATAGGCAAGCTCCTTATGTAGGATTCGATGTCACAGTTAAGTCGGTGTTGAAACTACATGAAATGTGGCATGAATTGGATCTTGTGTATGGTATTATTTTATTTTATTTTAGTCGGTTGAAATATCAACATGTAATTCACATCTACGATTAATTGAATGATTAATTAGGTTACTAAACAGATAATTAATAAAAAGGTAATTGTTAATGACGGGATTGGGATGTAGGACGCGATGATATGTGTGACGGACCAAAATTTCTAACTGAAATCTGGCAGAGTTCTATCTGTAAGACGGCTGCCAATCTAATACAAACATGTATAAAAACCTTGTACAGTAGAAATATACAACCACAAATCACAACACAGGATCCAAACAGTCAAAACCATACACATGGCACCAACGACATAATACCGGTTACAATGTCAGATTAGATAAGATGCCACTAGGTACCTAAATAAATTATAAAAAAGTGTGAAAAAATATATATCTATCAAATAGAGTGGAAACTAACTACATGTACATCACCACATACAACTACATAAATATACAATCTACCTCAAAATATACAAAATACTCCACATATGGGTACAAACTCACAACATCTAAGTCCTCAAAAGTATCCTCCAAGCGTTCAGCTTAATCGACTCCTAATCTTCACTCCACCACATTAGGTACAAGTGCGTGCTCATCTGAAGGAAAGAAAAACAGTAAGGATGCATCAAATGCTCAGCAAAGTATAAATAATCAATGATAATATATAATATACTCAAAATAAAACAAAGGAAGGAAATAAGAACCGGATATGAATGCATCAATATGAAACATAAACAAATACCTTTTCGAAACATCTTTATCTTTCTCATTTTATTTTTGATTCTTTTAAATTCTAAAATATGTAAAAATTTTATTATCTTTACGGACCAGGGTCAATAGACCTTACCAACTAACGGTACGATCGAATGAGAAAAGGAATATATTTGCTTCCACACATTCTAAGGTACAACCCACGCAATTCAAACACCCCGTGGTGAGCGGTATATCTTTAGCCTGATATACAAGGCCATAAAACATATGCTACTATATGCTCCATAACCTTGAGCCAATCATTGTACTTCCATAGTAATATCCTAAGGCATGTCAGAGAATACTACCCTCTAAAATATAAATTATTTGTGCAATTCATGATTTCTTAATCTTAGAAAATTTTCATGCTCATTCTTTACACTTTGTTCTCACTTAGGGAGAATGATTTATCAAATATAACATATGAAATTCTCTTCTTATACTTTTCATAATTGCATGATTCTTATAAGTTTAAGTTTCTATATGACTTAAATTACATGCATAATTTTCATAAAGTATGAAAATAATTAGAAATCCTAACCACCTTGAGCCAAACATAACTTTAGAGATTTTGAACAACAAATTCCTTCACAAATGCATATAATGCAATTTTTGGGGCATATACATGATAACATAAATAACGTACATGTGAATAAATATCACGATTCATGTCCGATAATATTTTCGGTATACATAAAATTGATATATACAAAATATATGTAAATGAATACCAAATAATCAAAATACCCACGTCCATGAAACAAGGGTTTCAAGTTTCTAAAGACAAATCATGTATAAATCTAAATTAAAATAGGTAAAAGTCAAGGGGCGCGGGCTAGGGTTTCGTGGGATGAAATACCGTACAAATCTTACAAATCGCATAGGAAATTGAAATATATACATGCTCAAGCCATAGGCTTTGTAAAATATAAATTTAAATGGGTATCGAAACGAAATTAGTCGAGAGAAATAAAATAAAAAGTCCAAAGAGAGAGAAAAGGGTATGAGTGTATTTGCCACAACCTGATCTATCATTTCTCTAACTAGCTCTAAGTCGGAATTGGATTTGGGAACTTTGATATCTTCCTTCTCTCTCTTTTCCTTTGCGTTCTCTCTCTCTATCGTTGGACTCCGTAAAAATGTCGCAGAAATAACCCTATCGGGTTTTTATAGCGTCGGCTGGCGCTCGAGTGCTAGGCCAGCACGCAGCAGGCACAGGGCTGTTGGATCCTACGTATGCCACGGGCGCTCGAGTGCCTAATAGGCACGGGTCCAGTGGATTCGGTGCCCGTGGTGCCGCCTTCAGCGCTCAGCAGGCGTCTCCTCGCCACTTCCTCCTACACTCCCGAAACTTAATTTTTTCCACATGTATTGCGCCTAATATTGATTATATTACCTTAATTACTTCTTAATTATTACATTTGAGATCCAGAACCTCACAACTCTCCTTTTCCTAGAAAATTTCATCTTCAAAATTAACGAATCCTAGAAATCAAACAAATATACATACCTCAAAATAAATGGGAATGCCCTTCCTGAATCTCATCCTCTCTCTCCCATTTTGCTTCTTTGCAGGAATGGTCCTAGACCTCAAAATCTGATCCTTCTGATTTAAAATATGAACTTGCTCCTCCGAATAGGACAAATATTCTTGGATCACCAAGGGGCCTTAATCGATGACGTACGTCAAATCGTGGACATACTTCCTCAACATTGAGACATGAAAAATGCTATGCACCTCAGACAAACTCTGTGGTACCGCCAAACGGTAGGCTACATCTCTAATTCTCCCTAAAATCTCAAAGGGTCATATAAATTGTGGTTTCAGCTTTCCTTTAACACCAAATCTAGAGATTCCCTTCCATGGTGATACTTTGAGGAAAACAAAATTGCTAACCTCAAATTTAAGCTCGTATCTTCTCCGGTCAACATAACTCTTCTGCCAACTCTGAGCCATCTTCAACTTCTCAAAAATTACCGCAATCTTCTTCGATGTCTCCCGAATCACATCTGGACCCAACAGACACCTATCTCCTATCTCCTTCCAATAGAAAGGAGATTAGCACTTCGTACCAAACAGTGCCCCAAAAGGAGCCATGTCGATACTCGCTTGAAAACTATTGGTGTACGCAAATTCAGCCAACACCAAGTGATTATCCCAATTCCCCTTCAATTCCATCACAAAGGCCCTAAGCATGTCCTCTAATATCTAGATAGTCTGCTTAGACTGGCTACCAGTCTGAGGGTGATACGTCGTGCTAAACTTTAAGTTCATCCCTAATTCTCAATGCAAGCTTTCCCAAAACTTAGAAATAAAATGCGGATCACGATTGGACATAGTAGATGCTGGCACTCCATACAATTTAACAATTTCATTCATACACAGCTGTGCCAAGTGATTATGAGAATAAGTCATCCGAATGGCTAAGAAATGAGCCGATTTCGTTAGCCAATCCACAATGACCCAAATTGCATCGTAATTTCTTGAGGTCCTAGGCAAACCTAAGACAAAATTGATAGAAATATCCTCCCACTTTAAACTCAGAATGGGCAAGGACAGCAATAATCCCAAGGGCTTCCTCCTCTCAGCCTTTAGTTGCTGACAAATGAGGCATCACCCCACAAAAGCAATGATCTCCTTTCGCATGTTCCTCCACCAGAATATTTTATTTAGATCCTAATACATCTTATTAATTTTAGGGTAGATGGTGTACCTAGTTTGATGAGCCTCCTTCATGATTTATTCTTTCAGATATTTATCATCATGCATACACAAATGCTCCAGGAATCTCAAGACTTCATCAGTATGAATACTAAAATCTCTCTAAGAGTCTTAATCGATATCTCTAACAATGTCCATCAAGAATTGATCACTTACTTGCCCTTCTTTAATTATCTGAAGGATCTCGGGCTGCATTTGTAAGAAGGGTTCGATTACCCTTGACGTACCACTTGACATTATAAAACTTTAGACAATCCAGCATCTCCATCTATTTAATTTACAATCTTACCACAAAACTGGTCCAACGCCTCAAAGCATCCACAACTACATTCGCTTTCCTCTGTTGATAGTGGATCTTACAATCATAATTCTTAAGAAACTCGATCCACCTTCACTACCTCATATTTAGCTCTTTCTACGAGAATAAATAGTTGAGACTCTTGTGATCGGAATACACTAAAAATTTCTCACCATATAAATAATGCCTCCATATCTTCAACATGAACACAACGGTGGCTAATTCTAAGTCATTGGTCGAGTAATTCTTCACATGAATCTTCAACTGCCGAGACCTATAAGCAACCACCTTCCCATTTTGTATCAAAACACATCCGAGGCCAACCTTAAATGCATCATAATACACCTCGAAGCCACCAATGCCATCGGGGATAGTCGGAATCGGTGTTAAAGTCAAACGATCTTTCGACTCTTGAAAACTTTGGTCACACTCTTTCGTCCATTCAAAGCTTACTTCTTTCTTCGTCAATTGGGTAAACGGTAAGGCAATCCAAGAAAAATTCTCCACAAAGTGGTGATAATATCCAGCCATATCTAAAAAACTACGGACGTCCGTCATAGTCGTCAGTCGACTCTAACTGATCATGACTTCAATCTACTTCGGGTCTACTAAGATACCTCCATTAGAAATGATGTGGCCTAAGAATACAACCTCATCGAGCCAAAAATCACACTTCTTCAGCTTCACATATAACTTATACTCCCTAAGAATCTGAAGTACGATCCTCAAATGCTCCTCATACTCAACACAGCTCTTCGAATAAATCAGGATGTCATCGACGAAAACCACAACAAATTTATCCAAATAGGGTTGAAAAACCCAATTCATCAAGTCCATAAATACCGCATGGGCATTCGTCAATCCAAACAGCATCACAAGAAACTCATAATGGCCATATCTCATCCAAAAAGCTAATTTTGCCACGTCTTCTTGCTTTATCCGAAGCTATGATACCTCAACTGAAGATTAATATTAGAGAACAAGCAGGTTCCTTGCAATTGATCAAAGAGATCATCAATTTGGGCAACGGGTACTTGTTCTTGATCGTGATCTTATTCAGCTCGCGATAGTTCACACATAATCTCAAGGTCCCATCCTTCTTCATGAATAGGACCAGAGCACCCCATGGTGAAACACTGGGTCTGATAAAATCCAAATCCATAAGGTTTTGCCATTGCTACTTCAATTTTTTCAACTCAGCGGGAGCCATTTGATAGGGTGTCTTTGAGAAAGGTGCCAATCCAGGCACAAGATCAATCCCAAATTTGATCTCTTAGTGTGGTGGCAAAGCAGACAACTTATCAGGAAACACATCTTCATACTCGTGCACTACTGAAATCTCCTTCGAAGATAGCTCACGACTCTCCACCACATTGGCATAATCCAAATAGGTTTCACATCTACTTCGCAACAAATGACGAGCTTGCAGAACATAAATAAAACTAGACGACTCTACCCACTGAATTCCCTGAATGTGGAAGGGCTCACATTCCAAAATTATAAAATCAACTCTCTTATGAAAATAATCAATGGTTACATGATTCCTTGACAACCAATCCATACCCAAAATAATATTAAAATCATACATCTCCAACAAAATCAAATCAACAGTTACAACCAATCCATACCCAAAAATACATTAAAATCATACATCTCTAAAAAAATCAAATCAACAGTTAAAGACAACCCATTCACCTCAACCAAGCATCCAAGGAATGAAATATGAGTAACAACATAGGATCCTATGGGAGCCGAAACAACTAACGAATAGTCGAGAATTATAGAAGAGGATACAAGATGACAAGTAAATTGAGGTGAAATGAAAGAATGGGTAGATCCATAATCAAAAAGTAACATACCAGAGGTGCTACAGATAGAAAGAATACCTTCCACCACATCATCAGACACTTTTACTTCACTAGCGGACACCACAAAAGCTTTTCCTTGCACAACTGGCTTAGGGGTGTTGGTCTTCATCGAATGAGGACACTCTTTGATTTTGTGCCCCGCTTGGTCGCAATTAAAACACCCGCCCATCAACTTATAACAAGGCTTACTTCTATGTATCTTCCCACAGTGCTTGTATGAACTGACTGAAACTTGTGAGGATGGCGCGGTCTGGCTACACTTCTTCTCTGAACCTGGCTCCCTTATCCTCTTCAGCGGCTCCCAAAACTAGCACTAGAGCTGGCACCAACACCACTCTTACGCGGCCTTTGCTTCTTGAAGAATTCTTCCTTTGCAAGCTCCTTCTCGTGGATCAAAGCGCAATCTAACACATCCATTTAAGTCGCCAACTTCAACGTCGCCAATTGCTTGTGGATATCATCCTGTAAACCTTGAAGGAACTTTCTTTCCTTTCTCTCCTCATCTTCAACCATGTACGGAGCATACTGCAACAACACCGTAAACGTTTCATCGTACTCGACTACTGATCGGGTACCTTGCCTCAAGTGGATAAACTCTTCCTCATTATACTCGCGGAAGTTGGACGAAAAATATTTCTCTATCAATGCTTCATCAAACAAAGTGTGAGATCCCGATCCCAAAATATGGTAAATGTCAAGTAATTATGCAGATGAAAAATCATATTTGGATTTAAGTATAGTGAAAAAATAGGCACCGAAGCAAAAATGAGCAAATAGGAAGAAAATCGGATCAGCGCTCGAGGACCTCTCGACGGGCATTCAAGAAGTGGTCCTCAGGTGAGTCACGTGACCCCTTTTTCTGTGTTTTTAAGAGGGAATGAGGAGAGAGAGGGGCTCATTTGGGCAAAATGGCAGCGGAGCAGAATGAGAGGAGAAGAGAGGAAGGGGTTGGGAAGAGAAAAGAGCGAGAAATCTTCTAATCCACTCCGATCAAAGTAAGAATAATGGCAGATCAGGCTCAAGTAAGTGTACTTCAGACGTTATTTACTATTTTTATAGTGTTTTAATATCTCTGAAATTGTATTTATGCTCTAAAACCTTGTTTCTCCATACTAAATAAAAATAAAGTTTGTTTCTACAAACTGTTCAAATAGATTTCATGTTTACCTACATGTATGACCATATATAGCTCCGATTTCATGTGTATATATGTATTTGGTGTCTATTTTACATCCAAAAGTTTTGACAAAACCCTAAGCACAAAAATGATGGGATTTGGTGGTATAAATCCATAAATTTGACTAGTAAATATTGATTTGTAAAAGAGTATTGCCCTCGTTATGATTTGTAACTGAAAAATTTACATGGAATTATACTGTTGAATTTCTATAGAATTTTGAAGCATTCTGAATGAATATTTGTGTAATTCTGACTGACTTTAAAATATTTGATTAGTTATAAGTTAAGAAATAAGAAGAAAGGTATTTCTGATTTTATAAATTATGACCCATGATTGAAATACAGTCAAGTTAGGTTTTCTGGCATGTCTTAAACTATTATGATGGTAATCAAGAATAACTCTATCCATAGAGCTATATGTGGTTCTCTCTTCCTCAGGGCGTTAATTTTAGAGGGTAGAATTTAGATGAACTACCGTCCTTCGGGAGGTATTAGTACATAATCCCATGGAAAGGGATAATCCCACGAGAAGATATATTTGTTACTGGCCTTAAATTGTGTGAAGTGAACATAATCTATCATCAATTATTTGCCCCTTCAGCTAGTAGGGTCTACTGGTTGGGTCCTTTACTGATAGAAAAAGGGATTTCTAGAATTTATAGACTTTGATTTCTATTTTTGATTTCTAAGACTTGTTATACTGTTATACTATTTTATGATTTCTAAAGCATGATGATATTGATTTATATTTTCTCATATTTCATGTACCCCTCTGTTCCTGCATATTTCCGTAATTTGGCTTATCTGTATGCATATTCTGCCTAAAAGGAATTTTTAGAATTTACAAGTTTAATTCCGGTTTTGATTTCTGATGTTTGCCCTATTGATTTATGACTTCCGAAGCTTAAGTTTACTAACTTATGTTTTCTCTATTTTCATGCACTTTTCTACTACTGTTATGATTGAATATTTTTATATTACTGTTCATCTGCACCAATGTTCTACATGAAAGCATTATATTCTCTATTTTAGTACCTTCTTGGGTTTTGATTCACTGTTTTATTTTCTCTCCTTCAGATAAGGCTATAGAGACGATACTGGATGATCAGGCATAATTAGAGATTAGTAAACAAGGTTCTGGAGTCTCAATGAAGTCTCGAAGTTTATCTTGAAGTATTTTGAAAAATCTGATAGTTCTACATGTTCCATATAGTTTTATAAAGAAAATTATATATAAATAATTATAGCATGTTCTGTAAACTGTTAGAACTATATTTATACTTTCGTAAATTATATCTTGGGTATAGTTACTTTTGCTACATGTTTTCTGATTTTGTACAGGTTCTAGATGGTATCTCTCATACGAATTCTGATATAGTAGATAGAATAGTTGATCTAAAGCCATGGATGACATTTGAGATCCCGTGAATGAGTGCTGTAGGAGAATTGTGGTATATTGGATAGTTGTGTGCTTCTACTGATTTTACGTTTGTATTATGATCATAAGTTTGAGGTTTGGCTAATGAGTATGCTATGTACAGGTGTAAATAAGTAGGTTGTATTTAGGTTTCCGTCTAGTTACAAAGGTGATTCGATCAAAATTTCTACATAAGTTAAACGATTTAAATTTTTATGAAATTCTATTTCTATATCTGTTTGATGGAGGGTCCTATAAGGATTAGGATCCGTTCCACCATACATAGGTCAGATAATATCATTCTCTGGCAAACTTAGAGCTCTCTTCTTCATCTCTCACCAATGATGGGCCTCACCCTCCAACCAATAAGAGGCAAGCAATACTCAATCCTCCTCTAGACAACGGATAACAGTGAACACCTTCAATCTTTGAAACCATGTGTCCACTTTAACTAGGTCAGGCTCCCCCAGGAACTCAAGAACTCTCTCTTGGACTAATTGATCATAAGCAGATGGCTCAGGATTAGTGAAAGCTTGAACCGGAGTTGGAACAGGCACGGGAGCAAGATCGCTCTGCCCCATGTTCTCATTGATGTTTGCCATTCGACCCAATATATTCAGATACTCAACCTCTCATCACGTGGCTGATCACCTCCCCGTGTTGTCCTTCGTCTCGGCGATATTATTGACTACTGATGTTTATTCTAAAACAAGAATGATATGGGCTAAATTACAGGTCGGACACTAACTAAGAAACTACAATTCTATGCAATTTAAACACAACTAACGGTCTAAGAAGGGCAACTAGGATAACCAAAACTATCCAATCTAACTTAACCACCCTATGCCTACATGTACTTATTCTATCTAGCCTACACTATCCTAAACTTTCGCATAAGATTCAAATCAAGCCTCTCATCTCTGATACCAACTGTGACGGACCGAAATTTTCAATCAGAATCCGATAGAGTTTTGGCTATAAGAGACCGCCAATCCAATACAAACCTGTATAAAAATCCTATATAGCACAAATAAACATCCACAAATCATAACACAGGATCCAAATAGCCAAAACCATACATGTGACACCAACAATATAACACCGGTTACAATATCAGCTCAGATAAGTTGTCACTAGGTACCTAAACAAATCTTAAAAATATGTAGAAACATATACATTCATCCATACAGGGAAAACTAACTACATGTATATCATGACATACAACTATATCAATATGAAATCCATCTCAAAATATGCAAAATACTCCACATAATGGTACAAAATCACAACATCTAAGTCCTCAAAAGTATCCTCCAAGCCTTCCGTTTAGCCGACTCCTAATCAGGTATAACCGCGTGACCATCTGAAGGAAGGAAAAACAGCAAGGGTGAGACGAATACTCAGTAATGCATAAATAATCAAGGATAATATGTAATATACTCAAAATAAAGCAAAGGGAGGGAATATGAATAGGATATGAATGCGTGAACATAAAACATGAACAATTACCTTTTCGAAACATCTTTATCTTTCTCATTTTATTTCTAATCTTTTTCGATTCTAAAATATGTAGAAATTTTATTATCTTTGCGGATCAAGGCCAGTAGGCCTTACCAACTAATAGTGTAGTCGAATGAGGAAAGAAATGTATTTGCTTCCACACATTCTAAGGTACAACCCATGCAATTCAAACACCCCGTGGTGAACGGTATACCTTTAGCCCGATATACGGGGCCATAAAAAGTATGCCACCATGTCCCCCGTGCCCCAACGATAATCCTCGTACTTTTAGAGTAATATCTTAAGACATGTTAGGGAATACTATCATCTAAAATAGAAATCCTTGGTCCAATTCTTGATTTCTTGTGCTTAGGGAATTTCTATGCTCATTCTTTATACTTTGTTCTCACTTCGAGAGAAAGATTTATCAAACATAACATAAAATGGAGTCCCTTCTTATACTTTTCATAATTGCATAATTCTTATGAGTTTAAATCTCCACATGACTTAAATTACATGTATAATTGTGACGAACTGACTTCATGAACTGGAACCCGGCAGAGTTCTAATAGTAAAACGTCCGCCAAGCTGACACAACTTGTACAAAACCCTATATGGTATACAATGTATAGACACACATTTCAATACATGATCAAAAAATTACCACAACAAAAATGTGGCATTAACATCATAACTCCGGGTCAGACGCTAACTCAAATAAGATGACACTAGGTCCCCCAGACAAACCATAAATACCTATGGAAGTATATACATCCATTAAGAATAGCGAAAACTATGCTACATATACATCATTATCATCATATGCATATATCAATATACAAATCCATCAAAAACAATACAAAATGCTCCACCAAATACAATTCCACAAAACTATGTCCAAAAAGGCACTTCATCTAGAATCTGCAGCCTAGCCAGCCCCTAAGCTCTACTCTGCCTCATCGGGCATAAGGAAAAAAAGCAATAAGGGTGAGTTAAATGCTCAACAAGTGTAATAAAATCGAAGATAATAATGATATACACAATATAAAGCAAAGGAAGGATATAAAGCATGATAAATATGCGTAAGTATAAATCATGATCAAATGTACTTTTCATAATACATTTTTTCTCACTGGTTTACTTATCTTTCTTTAGGTTCCAAAATATATATGACCTCATTACTTTAAAAATCAGGACCGGTAGGCCTTATCAGCTAATGGTGTAAACAAATCAAGGAAAGAAATGTGTATGTCCTCACATATTCTAAGGCGCTAACCACGAATCTCAACTTTAATGTCCCGTAGCGGACAGTGCCCAATACTTAGGGCCAAATAACAGATAACAGACACACTACTAGAGCATCTCCTATGGTCAAGGAGCAATTTCTCAGTTTGTCACAATAATATCCTAAAGCATGTCAGGAAATACTACCATTTAAAATATAAATTCTTAGTCCAATTTCATAAATACTTATTCTTAAGGGAATGTTATACCAAAAACTTATGAAAAAATTCTAACTCTTTGGAGAACGGTCAACCAAACTTATCGGATTCTGGAGTTCCCTTCATGTGACGGCCCGGCCTTTTCCACCACATAAAGACCTCCGTCAAGACTAAAGCCTTGCCTTAAAATAATTTATGAAAGAATAAATAGGTGGATATAAAAATTTTTCTTTTCTTTTACACAGGATTTTATGAGGCCGAACTATAAGAGAAGCTTACTAGACATTTTAATTACAGTATCCAAAAAGAAATCATGGAAACATGCTAACACTCATAGATTCATAAACAGCGGAATATTCTTTACATGTCTACTCAAAACATCAAAAGATAAAATACATAAAGTTATTCATAGTCTGCTCCGGCCAGCTAAGTCATTTAGCTACTCTATAAAGTTCTACTCAACTTCATCCTCTATAAGCCTTCCGTCATCTGAAAAAAGTGGCAAGAATGAGCTACAAAGCCCAGTAAGGTACTCACATACAGAAAACAAAATATACATATAATCGAATCAAAACAGAGTTTCATAATTTAACATACGAAAACCATCATGTCGTTTCTTCT
>JAOVVI020012433.1:0-12244 GCA_028571085.2 Nepenthes alata | reverse complement strand
TGGGTGTTTTTTCCTGAATAATGAGGCAGTTTTTCATATTTGACTTTGACGACGGTTTTAAAATTTCTGTTGACTCCGAATTTAATAAGTTGTTTAGAAAAATTATACACCATCTTTTTACATGTAAATTTTATTAACTTTTATAAAAGAAGATAAACCACGGTGAAAAAACGTTATAAATGTTTATTTTTATATTATAAAATAATATAACAATATAATAAATTTATTAAATTATAAAATATTAAAATCTCATAAAATTTTTGTCTGACATATCTGAGGAGCCTCTTAATTAAATTCTGGACAGTTCATCAACCCAGTCTGTTTAAGCCATGGACAGCGCCCTGAAGGCCATTGTGGTCGGGTTTATAAAGTCAAATAAAAATAGGCCAAGAGTAAAGAGGGGAAATTTGATTGGGCCTAGTTAAGAGGGGATTGACTGGATCAGAAGGATCTGGTCTTGCGGAAGGTCCACGGTCAAACATTTGTTCTTGATTGAAGCCCATCACTGTTCTTTGAAGCCTAGAGAAAAGAGGACTCGCGCGCGCAAGGGGATCACGGGATATAAATAGAACGGAACAGTGGCGGACGGTGGTGGCTTGGGGAGGCTTAGACTGCTTGCTCGCGTGTTCTGAGTTGGCTGATGTTGATGCCCGACCGTCGGTGTGCGGAAATCGAAGTTTGTGAAACATAGTGTTTTCGCGACTAGGTTTTGGGTTGGTGCGATCATTTTCTTTCAATTTGTTCGATGTGAAGCCCGTTGATGGTCGACCCCAAGAGTTCTGGACTCAAACTTAGGTAAATGAGTGTGGCATTTGTTGTTTGAGGGTTTCGGATTTTGGGATTTGGAGGATTTTGTTCGATTAGGGTATGCGATGATTGGATAAGTCGATTTCAGCAGTAGAGTGGACAATCGACAGAGGCGGGGGGAGGCTTTGGGAACCTTTGATCGGCTCTTTTTATGGTGATTTAAAGTGGGTGGTGTGCGGCAGCGGCTGTAATGTGATGTAGTGGAGCAACGGACAGGCTCTCGATGGGATAGGTTAAAGGGTATATTGAATAGTATTTTAAATTATTTAATAGAATTTTTATAATTTATACTCAACCTCTAACCATAACAGTTCACATGAGAGCCTAAACAGCCCCAGTAGTAAGAGGGCTCTGATACGATTGTCTAGGAATACCTTACCACAGAGAACAAACCAAAAAAATGATTAGTATTGACTAATGAAAAGCATGCATCGCTTATAGAAAGATAAAAGCTTCATGTGCCAAATAAAAATATGATTCCTTTTGAGATTCTACATACGTCTATTTGGTGGGCTCATGCCTCTTGGACTCAAATTCGAGGGAAGCCTCAGGCGATGGAGATGTAAAGTGAGGTGACATTTAGGCGATGATCCCCTGTCAATGATGAACTAATTCATAATGCATGAGACAAATTCCACAAATATCCTATATTGAAAGTGAATGAAAAGAAGAGTACATTGCCTATTTTAAAAATAAAGGCTTCAGAAGTGAACTAACATGCTAATTAAATTTGGATTTTAACTCCAATGGCAACCAAACTAACAATAAAAATTATCAATCGGGCCATTGCTCGAATATGGGTTTGGGCATCTTAGACTCCAGCTCACAAAGGCACTTATTGGGAAACATGTAGACTTAGGTTGTACTTCAATGTCAACTACTCTATTTTTGAAGTTTGAGAAGCATCGAGTACTTAGGGTGTAAAATGGGCAACAAAAGCTTCGCAAAACTTTACTTCAGGAAATTAGACATTCATTGTGGAACATCTGAAAGTAGAGTAAGACATGCAATTTGGGATGGAGTATTTTTTAAATTTTAGAACATAAAAACAAAAAAATTATTTTTGGCTATGTAAATAAAAACTGTGGTCCAATACGCAAGGCTTCCACGATGGTCTCTAGAAAGTAGGATGTATGCAGTATTGATGCTGGCATTTCGGGATTAGGTATTTAATCTTCGATATTTAATTTTATTCAATATTTTTTGTTTTCATATTTAATTATATTTTGGGAATTCCTAAAATTTTAATAATTTTGTTAGTTTTTGGGATATCAATAGTGATGCGTCTCTAGATCCGGATTGCCTGATGGGTTAGGGAGCTACTCAATCTTCCGTGTTGGGTCGAACTAAAGCCGGTCCGGTCCCCATACTTTTTAACCTGGAACCTATGCAATATAACGAGCGAACAAGAGGTCAGAGGATTAACGGGACTTATTTTTCGGTTTATTCTCCAACACTCAAGTCAAAAATCTTTCACTTCAAATAGAAAAATGTGAGGATGTAAGATGTATGGGTGCATGTAATGGGGGATTGAGCATATTGGTGCGCCTGGTAGTGGGGCGGTTTTGAGGTGTGCCTGATTAAGGGACATTTTAATGGTGCGCCCTGCTGAGGCGTTTTAGAGATGTGCCCAACCGAAGTGCAGCTTAAAGGTGCGCCTGGCCAGGAAGCAGCTTAAAGATAGAGGACTTAGCACCAAGGATAAAGAGCAGGTCGCCTGGAAGGAGAGGTCTCCTAGATGGAGAGTATAGCGCTTAGATGGAGGGCCTCCTGGAGAGGGCATGGTGCCTGGATGGAGGGAGGGCATGCACTCGTAGGAGAGTGGCTAGCGGCGAATCAAAGCTGGGCTCATTGGCAAAGGGCTTTGAAAGATGAAGGGGAAGAACTTCTTCATGCTCCTCATTGCCAGAGGTTAGATCTCTATTTCCCCTCTTTTTCTCTCCTCCGTATTCTGTCTGCACACTTAGAGCCCTCTTCTTTGGATTCAGCGTCCTCCCTTCTCTGCTATAGTGAAGGGATAATTATAGCATTAGCAGGCAGTCCGACCTTCCCTAGTTGGTGACAATTGCCCGCTAAGCTGTCTAAATGGATAAAGAAATTTCATTTGGCTTGCGGTTTCCTTCATTCTTTGACACGATCATAGGAGGCATTTGGTATGATAGTTACCTTTTAGAAGAGATCCGCCAGGCTATCGTTGCCATTTTGGGAGCGATCGTGTAAATATGGGTGAATATTCTTAGAATATTTGTCAGTTTATTTTGACCGGTTATAGTAAATTCCTTCAGCATGTGGGAAGAGGATCGTGGGCTATCCTGACTGGGCTGACGAGGTCATTTTGGTCGATTGGGTCGTCTAGGCTAATTGGGCCGATTGGGACGTTGCTTGAATCCTGAGCCTGTCCCTTCTACTTGTGGGCCCTCTTCCCGAGTCGGGCAGACCAAACTTATCGAATAGAATATTATATTTTTAAATATACTACTTTATATTAGGTCATCATTAATTTGAAAATTAGGTTTGATTACTAATTAATTTAGTAATAGAGTGTTTCTATATAAAAATTCTAATTTTATTATTTTATAAATGATTAATTAATAATATAATGAGTATGGTTATTACTTCATTATATCTCTCTCATCCCAGTTGCTTCTTCCTCTCCCTCGCTTCTTGTTTCTCTCCTCATTCCCCGGTTATTGCCCCTGATTTTTCGTCACTCCCTTCTTTCTTTTTTCATATCCTTCCTTACATCAAATTTGGTATCAGAGCTAAGCTTTCTAATTTTTTTTCATCTCTTAATTCCATGATGTCAAGCTGCTGTCCACCATTGTCATCTAGTCAGTAATGATACCATTGCCAATGACGCCATTGCTTCTCCCCATCCAGAAGTACAATCACATTGAGAGAGATAACTTAATAGTACCGCAAAAAAATTATTGACTACATTAGCTTTAAGAATCTTACTCGACGGGTCAAGTTTCTAGCACCCCAGGAAAGCTGATGCGGACATCTTTGGGTTCTAGATTTGGTTTTTAAAATTTTACTTCATTTAATATTATTTGTTCTCTTCCCACTTGCTTCTTCCTCCCCCTCCCCTCTTATTTGTCTCTTCTCATTCCCCCATTGTTGTCCCTGTTTCTTTTTCTTCTCCCTTCTTTCTTCTTGCATTTCCTTCCCTGCATCAAATATGCTTGTGATATAGATATGATATTTTCGTGATTTGAGTTGTGACCTTTAAATTAACAAAGCACAACTTTGTCATTGTGTCAACGTTCGCTCTATATGGCTAAGGAAATAAAAATCATCAGAATTAATTGAAAGTATTTCTTGACATGGCTTTTTAGTCAAATTCTTTGTGAATTTATGCATTGAGGACAATTTACCAATAGAGAATTGTGTTTGTTTCCTTGACATTGCGACAACATAATTCCATGTTATTTGTTCCATTTTGCTACCTCTAGGGCTTCATTGGATATTTGTTCTATCATGATAACACTTGAGGGTATCTTCATGGGGACAATAAAATAAATTGGTGGTGCCTTTTTACTGCATAACTGTCGTTGCCATCATTTTTGTCTGATTTCTTTCTCCATGTACAGCATTATTGTAAGACGATATGAATGATACATGCTGGAGGTGTTAAGGTTGATGAACAGATGCAAGTTGACATTCTCATAGACAGCTGACAATCTTTGCTTCCCATTTTCTATCAAACTATGTGAGATTGGTTTTATAAATCGTCTTGGTTGAGAGCAGCATCCTCCAAAAATTAAGTCATGTTCATCTCGTCTTGGATTACCTCAGTCTTTCTATGTTACGTGATGTACTGGCAAAGTATTTTGGTTTTGGTCGAATGCCATAAGAATCAAGACTTGAGAGGCTGGGTTAGAAAAACTTGATTGCCTTCAGTGCAATCCCTTCATCATATCATAGATCGACTACAGAAAGCAGAATGATAGATCCATCAGATCTGCTTAATTGTATGCATTCTTATCAAGAAAACTGTTAACTTCTTTCTTTCTGTTTTTTGCTGGCCCGGAAGAATTAGAATTGGCATGTTTCAGTTGCTGATTCAACTTTTCTAACCATTTCATACCCTTTTCTTGCTGTATTCTTTTTGAGGCTCGGCCAAACTCATTCCTTGTTGAGCAGACTTCTGTCATGTCAGTCTGTTTAAGCATTCCATCTTTAGTACTATGAAATCGATCTGCAGTGGAATCTTTGGAATTGGATGCTGGATTTCCTTGGATAATATTTCTTCATCTTTCTTTATGATTTGATCCCATATCTGTGTGTTGGCAAGGTACTTAACCTTGCTTACTTGCACCACATATTAAGAACAGATGACAGCAAGAATACTTCTGAGGCATAATTTTAACTGAGTACCAATGGTCCTAAAAGCTCAGGATGTTATGTAACGGCCCAGCAATGATTTTATACTCTACTAAGCCCCCTCCCGTGGTGTCCTTTAGATTTGAAGTGTGGATTAAGGATAGGCACACCTCTTATTGTATGATAAAATATTTTTTCCTGAAAGAAATACGGTTTATTAGGATTCAATCTCAAGACTGTTGGGTTGATAAAGCTCTAATACTTGTTGAGGAACCACCACGCCCAAAAGCTTAAGTTGTTGAGTGAAGGCCCAATGATGTTTTTATACTTCGACGGCTAATGCTTACTGGAACTGCTGTCTATTTGTGGTGTTTGTTGATTTGACTAGAGACATACTGCCAAACCGTTGCAACTGAGATTTTACTCTAATATGACATCAACTAAGTCTGTTGTTATTATTTACCTTTTGACTTTATGTAATTTTGTTTCGAGTTAATATACTATGAAGAGAGATTGAGAGAGACAATGAGAGAAGCTTCCTTGATGGTCAGTGTCCAACGAGCTGTAGTTACACTGTGGCTTCAGAAATGATGTGGTTGTTGTGATTTTGTGTACAGGTGGTGGTGTCCGTAGGAAGTGGACCGTGGGATCAACTGTTTGGTGGTGGAAATTCACCATCATTGGCTGTTGCAGCATTTTCTGCCTTTGCCAGTGGACTAATAGCCATTTTGGCTCTACCTCGGTCAAGAACCGAGAAGCACAGAGCCCCTGTGGTTCATGTTTGAGGTACTTCAGTGTATTATCTTGTGTGGCTATTCATGACAATGAATGGCATAACTGCAAGTCTTCGAAATTTGTACATAGGCAGTATTACTTGCGTTAATTCTAATAATAAATAATTTCTTTCATTAATTAACTAACCGAGCTTGTGCCATAGCAATTATTGATGTTTTCTTTACTAATTGAGTTCAATGCCATCAGGCATTCTGTTACCCTGCCTGACAGATTAGGTTTTAAATCTTAGGAAATAGAAGCTGTTTGTTGGACGTTTCTTGGCCTCTGGTGTATTGAAATTGTCAATATGTCATATAAAATGTGATCATTTAGAAAATGGATGATGTACTTAATTATCTTCTTAAGTATAAAAGAGAGTCAGACAGTTCATGCAGACGTTGACATAGTTATGGTGGTCAACAATCTATGCTGATAAGCATACTATTGGAAGTAGTATTTTCTGGGTTCTGTGAGTTTCCATCCCCATCCTCCTTTAAGTCCTGAGAAAACAATCCAAGAGCACGAAATGGAAAGTGTATGATCCTTGTCTACAAAATCTCATTTTTTTAACGTGGATTATTTTTTTTTCCCCAAAACAATTAGACAATGGTCTGTTATGGCATTGAATAAGACAAACTATTTGATGGATTAGAGATCAATTGCGGTTCAATTCAGAGATCACTTAAATGAACAATAATTCCCATCAACTTTTACGAGCAATATCACTTGAAGTTTAGAGTACTTTTTATGCCTTAGGCCAACAGCCAGAAAAATATATAACCACTGAGTAAACCTTTATGCTATTATGCCATACATATTGTCTAGTTGCTTGTGGATAGAGGTTTCGGAGTCTTAACTACTCTTTGTCATAGTGCCATGTTAAGGAAGTTCACCTTGTTCTTAAAATTTCCAACATAAATCTCTTGCTCATACCTTTTCCCTGCACAACAGGTGTTCGTGGCCAGTGAAATGAAGGACAAAAGAAGAAGAAATGATTAGACAGAAGGGTAAGCAGGACCCTTAATTTTTTGAAGTGCATGTGGTGTGCTATGTCAAAACCAAAAACCACCCATATCAAAAGCAATGCTTATAGGAGAGCTAGAATTTAAGTGACATTGTATGAATAGTTATATTGGCAACTAGAAAACAGCAATATGCATAGTGTGAGCGTAACTATTAAGTTGGATCTGATCTTGAGCTGGAAAATAAACTAAGAAATAAACATGCATATTAGTAACTCTCTAAATGCCCTTCAAATTATGATGAAGGGCATTTATTGGTATTGGCATATCGATATCTGTATCATAGACAAGATGGTGCATCGGTTGGAAAGAGCGGCTTGATTGAATTTTGTCGGCAGCAGAAGGGCAAGAGGTAAGTCTAGGAAATCTTGACCAATTTGAAGAAATGGCCTAGCTTTGATCAATCGATGTAGAAGGATTCATGTATCCAATTTGTTCAAGTTTGTTTATGTTTGATGTGTCATCTTTCATTTAAGGGCGAGGCAGGTAGGATGAATTTTTGTATAGAAAAAGTTATCTACATCTATTGGAGGATCTTTTTGATGAAAAATGATCCATTTCCTTCACATGCTCGTAATGAAAAAATCACTTTACAAATGTATTAGAAGGTGATTTTTGGTGCAACAGTGGAGTTGCTCTATTTTGATTTGTATATTATAGGTTTAAAACTATGGAAACTTCTCTGTGAGGTAGAAATAAAGCTGCATATAGCTAACCTCTTTAGAACACACAATTGGAAAAGATGGGACCCCCTGAATTTATCCAAGGCCTCTACCGACTGCTGTCATGTCAACCTTCTTACCAGCCAAGTTGAGTTGTTGGAAACTGGGATTTATTCCTCTAAAGGCTATCGTTGCTTCTGCATTGTTGGTTTCCTATTTCATGCTTCAGTGAATAATGCTTTGGAATCCTAAGCAGCTTTTCTTTAAAATAGATGTCTGAATTTTGTGAGTTATGCCCGGTGGCTATCAGTTCGTGCTGTGAATTCTACTGATGGAAATTTCTATAGAGACAAGTCTTTCATGCTTTGATTTTACTTTTGAAAAGTGTGATTTTTTTATGCAATGTTCCTATATCATGGTCTTTATCTATTGCTTGTTTACTTTTGGATAATGGAATAAATTCCAATTGTTTGTTGCACTTAAACGGCATCTCTCCATGTTGCTTTGCAACCTAAGCTGCTGTTATTACTTTTCACTATATGGGCATGTGCGTAAATGATGTCACTAAGTGAAGAAGAATAACAACGTATAAAAGGAAATGAAAATGAAAAATTAGCATATTGCCGTGATTCTACTTATTTTATTTTAAATTTTGTCTTTGATATATGAATTTTCTTGCATTGTAGCACTTTAAGCCCAAAGTCTGAGTGATGTTAAGGTCCTCTTACACCCGGCAGTCATGATTAAGAGTTGAATAAATGAATACTAAAAATTATATCAAATAATTTAAATAGCTATTGAATCTTAACCAGTTATATATCCAATTTCTAATTCTAATTGTTGGATTCACGGGAAGTCTAAAATATGAGCAAACCTTAACCGCTCTACTAAAGCCCCACACCTGTGATTTTTGCAGGCATTCTTGATGTCTCAAATAGGCAATCTGCATACATCAAGCCTGTAGCAGGCAGGATGGCTTGCTTCTTTGTTGTAAGTTGCCAGTATTTAGACATTGTTGCCATTGTTGGAGTGAAAAATCAAATGGCAAATAGCAAAGGTGAATTTGAGACAGCAATTAATCCTAAGTTTGTGGGTTTCTGTCTCTATCTATAGGGCTGGTCTGCCTGGTGGGATCCCCCACTTTCTCTGTTAGGATGCATAGAATTCAGATTCATCTTCAACCTCACTAGTCTTATTTGTTGCTATGACCCTACTGTGACACAGAGCTGTTAGCATTTATTCTGTTGCATCATGATGGAGCTGTGGATGTCTAGGACCATGTTATTTTCAGTTGAAAATTGTGCGGCCATGGATGAAAAATATCAATGTTAGTATCAATCACATTTGAATCGATATTGGATGTTAATGAGTCTTAGTCAATTTTTTTAAAATTAATCTTAATATCCTTCTAAATCATTGAAATATATTAAAAAATTTCTAATTTAGATATATTCAAAATGTACGAAAGATGGATTCAATATTCCGAAGGTGAGTGAAGCGAAAAGAAAGGTTGATATTATCGATTGATATATTATGATATTCCCTTGTCAAAGCCTTTTGTTATTGATATATGGCGGATATATTATTCTATTTAGTAGAAAACCATGCTGAAAAGTGAAAGCACTGGTTTACAGAATTTTGCTTTGTGCATGAAAGTGGTCATTGTTTCACAGAGCTCTCTTAGCTAATTTTTGATTGCTCAAGAATCCAAACAAGTGGTGGTATTGGGAAATCATAAGCGGAGGCAAGCTACTCTGCTCCGCTTGTAAATTGTAGCCTCAGAGAATTATATTTATTCAAAGTTCAGCCTACGTCTCTAAATTACAACAACAACAAAAGCTTTCTATGTATGGTTGATAATATAAATCAACTTTTGACATTTTATTTAATTTAATGCATTATTCTTCTTAAGTAAAAATAGTGTAAAATTAATTTTTTATCACGTTATTATAGTTTTCTTAAGTCTATTCTTTCTTTCTTTTTTTTTTCTCATATCACAATTAATGTGTATATCATCACAAGTGTTTCATTTGACCTACGTCATTTCATCTTGGTTATTTCAATTTTACGTGTAATGTTGTTTCCTTCTAATCCTAAGTATAATGTTATTTCATCATCTTATTGTTCTCATTGGATGTATGTTTTATATATTTCTACCCCAGTCAGAATTACACCGAAATGAATTGCATCATGCACATCCGTAGCAACCTGTGCTTGCAGCTCTCTTATGGCAGAGAGCAAGGATGTGTATGTGGGGACACAAGAAAAAACAGGAAAGAAAATAAAGCTACAAGAGTTGTCCAGAGTGACAGGCAGTGTGTGGGAAAGAAAGTAAATGAGACTGCTGTTTGGGGACTGCTAGTTAAGAGGAGAAAGGTGGTAGGTTGAGGTGAAAGCTTAAAGTTTGGGTGCCTTAAGAACAGAGGGCAGTGGCAGAGGGTACCCCCCCCCCATGAACAGGCCATCTAATCCTTTGATGTGAGTAAAAGGATACAAATTAAATGGCTGCAATTTGAGCACATACTTGGCCTACTGTGTTCTATTTGTTGTAATGATTAGAATTAAAAGTTAGATAAATAAATAATAAATATTATATTAAATTACTCATATGATTATTCAATTTCGTTTATTTATTTATCAAACTCTTAATCCTGATTATTCAATGGATATGGAATGTTACTCACTGGAATGACTATAATTGCTCTCCTTTTTTATAAGGCCATCCCCACTGTGTCAGCTCCAACACCTACCCCCATAACATATATATATATATATAATTAACACCAGATTTGGCCCCACTTATTAGCAATATTATACATCTGTAAGGAGGAAGGGGGAAGAAATGAATACCCATGAGGATAACATATTTTATCAGATCATGGAGAGGTCTGATCAGCAAATAGACTGTCTCCACTTACAAACTACCCTTTTTTATTTATTGATGTCTACATACTAAAATCTAAGTGGTAGAATTGTTTTCAGTATTTGTTGTATCAGCTTAATCCGACAGCTACACTATTTCTTGGTTGGCACTTTATTTAGCTGATTTAAACACGCTTTGAAAGCTTCAAAGGAAAAACCCAAACCATCATGTACAGAGTTCTATACATTGGATCGCATTTTGATTTTTACATTTTTTAAGTTTGATTTTTAGGATCAGCTTTGGTATCCAAGTGACAAGACTATAAAGATAGAACATTTTGTTTATCTGTTTTTTTTTTAACCAAGTACTCAGGATTGTAAGGGCAGTAACTAAGGTAGTCCTATTTCAAGTGTAGCAGTTTCTGCCTGTGGTCCTACACCTAGTGGATGAAGAATGGCCCCACCATACCCTCTATATCTTTCCTCGTGAACAATCACCTGCTGCATATATTATATGCTATTTTGACTTAATGATAGAGTTATTTTACTAAAATTTTGAGAATATACTTAGGAATTGGAGATAATTTTTTATAATATAAAATTAAAACTGTATATGTTTAAATGTACCTAGGGCCTCATAGCCTGTGGATTTTTGGGACTCATGATATGTGCACTATCTCGGTCACCTATTACAGCGTCAAAGTCTTCCGTCTCCATGACAGATTGCCCAGTCACCCGCATCAACTAGATAAGATCCAGTTGCTTTTCTCCTTGTAGAAGACAGAAAACGCCATGAGATTTCTTATGCAGATTATGATGTCAAAGTGCAGAGCATACTGTCCCAGCGTAGGTCATACGTACCCCAGAGAGAAAGGGGGGCAGAGGAAGCAGACAAACTTGATGGGTCCTCTGAACAGTCCCTCGAAAAACATGCCCTTAACCTCAAACTGGCAAGGGCAGCCGAAGGTGGTATTGCTGTTTATTTGCAGACAGCTACTAAAATATCTTTTATCATACGAGAGTGAGAGTGAGAGTGAGAGTGAGGATTTTATCTAGACAATTTAAGATTATAATAACAGATTAAAATAATATAAATTTATTTTATAATCCTAACGGGGCAAATTATGAAGATAAAATCCTTATAATTAAGAGTATGAAAATGTCATAAAATAGAAGAATTTTATCTGCTTTGGTTTTGATACCCATCAATTTGAGAGGCAGTGTCAAATATATTCGCCTAGTCTGCGTCAATACACCAATTTGCGTTCCATCCAACCCACTTCACTCCGGAGATAAAATCCTCAGCCTTTCAAGACCCAAAATTATGCAAGTTTTTTTATTGTGTAGGATGATGCTCTCTGCTCTCGAATATCTATCACGAAACATGCGTAGACACTATGAGATTTTCACATCGTGGGTATCTATAAAGAAGGATCGTGAACATTTAGTCTTACTCAACATTATAAAGATGTTTATTTTTTTAAATAATTTAAACATGTAAGCTCTGTGTAATAATGAAATTTGCATACCCATATGCGAATGCTCACGATCAATAACCCATAACGTCTATCACACCCATATCTTTAAAACAATTTTTTAAAGAAAGAAAGATCAGGGACACCAATATGCGTCTAAGTTTATAATTATAACAGCTCGGCGGTTAAAAACAAATACAAGAGACACCAACACCGAAGAGTCTAGAGATCTGTTTTGAGGGAATAAAAAATAAAAAAAAATTACAGCAGCAAAGAGAAACAGAGCTGAAGAGTGAACACTATGAGATTTTTATAG
>JAOVVI020012431.1:0-12246 GCA_028571085.2 Nepenthes alata | reverse complement strand
GAAGTGTGTACAGATAGGGGCATGCTTGTCGGGCCCCTATGTGACGAGCTGATAGCATTCTTGTGATAGAATGCAGATATCTTCACATGGATGCCCACTGATATGCATGGAATTTTGGCTAGAGTAATGGTTCACAAGTTACGTCTCAATCTCGGTCGTAAACCCGTCAGGTAAAAGCGGAGGAATCACTCCATTGAGAAACTCGTAGCCATCCGGGAAGAAGAAAAGAAGTTGCTGGACGCTGACTTTATAAGGAAAGTCCAATACCCAGATTGGCTCTCCAACGTCGTCCTAGTCAAGAAAAGCAATGGAAAATGGTAGATGTGTATCGACTTCACCGATGTCAACAAGGCCTACCCAAAGGATAGCTTCCTTTTGCTCAGGATTGACTTATTGGTAGACTCAACTTTTGGTCACGAACTACTGAGTTTCATGGATGCATACTCGAGCTACAACTAGATCAGGATAAGCCCATAGGATGAGAACCACACCTCATTATGGCCGATCAAGGCACCTACTACTACAAGATTATGCCTTTCGGTCTAAAGAACGCGAGCGCGACTTACCAAAAACTTGTGAACAAAATATTTGAGAAGGAAATTGGCCACAATATGGTAGTGTATGTAAACGACATGCTTGTCAAAAGTAAGACCATTAGTGACCATATTCACAATCTGGATGAATCCTTCGAGGTACTCCGTACGCACCAGATGAAATTAAACCCATCGAAGTGTGTCTTTGGAGTGTCCTTAGGAAAGTTCCTGGGTTTCATCATCTCTCAACGAGGGATCGAAACAAACTCTGAGAAGATCAAGGCCCTCATGGACACGTCTCCACCACGGAGCGTCAATGATGTCCAGATGCTAACCGAAAGATTGGCAGCACTGTCCTGCTTCTTAGCCAAGTCGGGAGACAAGTACCAGCCCTTCTTCAAGGCCCTGAGGGGGATGAAAGCAAACGATTTCCAGTGGCTACAAAGTGCCCAGATGCCTTCGTTGAGTTGAAACAGTACCTAGCCAGTCCACAGTTGCTGACGACACCAAGAGAAGGAGAAGAGTTGTACCTCTATTTAGTAGTGTCAGAGGTGTCTCTTAGCTCTATTCTCATACGCTAGGACTTCGACGCACAGTGGCTGGACTACGTGAGCAAAACATTGACCGGCGCAGAGACACACTACCCACACGCTGAGAAGCTCACTCTGGCACTCGTCTTCTCAACCCAAAAATTAAGACCTTATTTTCAAGCTTATCGCGTGATCATCCTATCCGACCAGCCATTGAAGGGCATCCTTCAGAAGCCTGATGTTTTTGGATGGCTAGTTAAGTGGGCCATAGTGTTAAAAGAGTTCGACATCGAGTTTCAACCCAAGCCTATCCCTTGATGGCTGTCAAGTTGGAAGAGTTTGACATCGAGTTTTGTCCTAAGTCTGCCCCTTGATGGCTGGCCAACCATCAAGAGGCAAGCCCTGACCGACTTTATCGTTGAGACCACGACCCTGATTATCGATGAGTACCCCCACCGTGGATGCAGATCACCACCCAAAGAGCTAGAATAGGTTCGCAACGTGGACGGTTCATCTACCAATTCAAGCAGTGGTGCCGGAGTGGTCCTAAAGGACCCCAACGGGTTTGAGGTGAAATATTCTCTTAAACTCAATTTTTTGGCCACTAATAATGTTACTGAATATGAAACCCTGTTAGCAAGATTATGACTAACCGAGGAATGCTCAGCTAAGCGACTAATCGTCTACAGCGACTTAGAGCTAGTCATTAACGATATCAACGGGAGTTTTGAGGAGTGTAGCTCTCTCTTAACTAGATACCTGGTTAAGGAGAAGGTCACGATTCGGAGATTTGATAAGTTGAACCTGGTCCACATCCCAAAAATTGAGAATTAGAAGGCCAACCAGCTCGCTAGAATAGCAGCGGTCAAAAATCCAAATCAGTACTCGAGAGATGTGAGGGAAGTTTTGAACACCCCCAACATAGCGGAACATGAAGCGATGCAGGTCTCTGATGCCATATTGGAGGTATTTGGAAGACGGAACACTGTCGGAGAACGCGGACGGGGCCAAAAGGGTCAAAAAGATGGCCAACTAGTACACCATAGTCGACGAAAGGCTGTATCACTAAGGATACTTGACTCCGTACCTCCGGTGTCTTACCCTTGAGGAGGCCGACTACGCTTTAGGCAAAGTCCACCTCGAGATATGTGGATCACACATCGGCGAAAAGAACCTTAAGTTTAAAGTCGTGTGCGAGAGATATTACTAGCCCACAATGAGGAAGAACGCCCTAGAGTTTGTGAAGAAGTGCAAGAATTATCAACTCCATGACAATCTTCACCACCAGCCGCCCACAGAGCTAAGATCCCTCCAAGCTCCTTGGCATTTTGCACAATGGGGGATCGATATTCTCGGCCCATTTTCTATCGGGACCGGGTAAAGGAAGTTCATAATCGCGGGTGTAGACTAATTCACCAAATGGGTTGAAGCCACCCCGCTGGCCAAGATCACTGAGCACAATGCCCTGGAATTCATCTACCATAGCATAGTGACCAGATTTGGCATTCGCAAGGTTATCGTGATTGACAACTGAACCCGATTCTCAATGAAGCATTTCACCAAGTATTGCACCGATTTGGGCATCATATTGATCCATATTTTGGTAGCGTACCCCTAGGCAAACAAACAGGTAAAAGTCATCAACTGTACGCTACTCTACGGTCTAAAGACCATGCTAGAGGACACGAGGGGCTCTTGGGTCAATGAATTGCCCTCCGTGCTATGGTCATACTGGATGATTCCTAAGGAACCAACTCGTGAGATACCCTTCATCCTCTACTATGGGACTGAGGCTGTAATGTCGGTGGAGATCGGGCTCTCAAGTATAAGGGTAGAAGTATTCGATCCACTTGGCAACTTCCAAAAGATAAGAGAGCACCTAGCTCAGTTGGAGGAAGCCCGCGATGCGGCCAGGATGCGCACAACCGCCTATCAATAGTGAATCGCTCGCTGTTATAACAAGAAAGTAAAAGCGCAGCAATTTGAACTTGGAGACTGGTCTTCCAAAGCACAGAGGCTACGAGCAATACAACCAACCAAAAACAAGCTTTCTCTGAATTGGGAAGGCCCATTCCTAGCTCAACCGTCCTGTGCAATAGAGTATACGAGCTCCAAACCCAGGAAGGCAAGTTGATCTCGCGGATGTGGAACGCGATCTACCTGAAGTACTGTTACCAGTGAAGACCCAGGTAGGTCATCTTTGTGATGTGGAGCATGCTTGTAATATTCATTATGATTAATAAAAAATAATCTTTTTTCATTTTCATTGTTCCATGTTTCTCTTTCCTTTCTTTGAATGAATATTATGATTAATATTCATTCAAATTGTATAAAATAAACAATTTAGTCTACCTCTAAGTCGGGCGGGTTTTCACTCACTCATAATTCAACATTGATCATCCAAGCGGCCTGTAAAGAGTCGAATTAAACTTCGATCATCCAAGTAGCCCGTAAGCAGTCAAATTAAACCTTGGTCATGAAAGTGGCCTGTAAGCTGTCGAATAAAATTTTAGTCATCCAAGTGGCCCATTCGTGGACTAACACGAAACATTAGGGGGCTTAAATGGCATGCACGATGACCTCCTCCAGCAAGAGATATCACAGTCAGTCTACAACGGTCGACAAATCAGTGGCAAAGTGCTCTGACTAAAAGTAGGCTGCCCAGTGTCATACATGGACAGCGCCACCTAATGCGAAAGCTGAACTCGTTAAACAAAATGTGCTCGTATGTCAAGATGTCGTGATACGACGACTCACCCTGATGTATCCTCGAGGACTTAGGTTCATCTAAGAGTGCAACACACGTCTCTGAGCAGCTGAACTTCGACAATTAATGTTACGGCCGGCCGCTCCATACAAAGTACTCTAAGCCAGCCAGCTAGCGGAAGGAGTAAATGACTAAAGAGAAAGCAGGATAAAGCCAAAAAATATGATACGTCAATAAAATCGGTGTTTTATTAACAAAACTTTATTTATAAAGTACAACAAAGAACAAAAGTACAAAAATTTTAGCTAAGGGGCAGAGCTCCTAGGAGGACACGGGAGAGGCCCTTGTGCACTCCGAGCGAAGTCAACCAAGTCCTCACGCGGCTGGACACCACCTTTAGGAAAGTCTGAATCCACCACCTTGACAATATGGCCTTGCCAGAGCCTAGCC
Organism: Nepenthes alata; assembly: GCA_028571085.2. Taxonomy (NCBI): domain Eukaryota; kingdom Viridiplantae; phylum Streptophyta; class Magnoliopsida; order Caryophyllales; family Nepenthaceae; genus Nepenthes; species Nepenthes alata. The sequence goes on along the minus strand of JAOVVI020012431.1, from coordinate 8,026 downwards.
CACAGTACATGTGTCACGAATTCGAACCAAATAGATCAATTTAAATAATTAAATATAATTTTTAAAATTTAAAATTTTAAATAAACTTAATAAATAATACTAAGTCCCAAAATTTGAGTGTCATAAAATAAATATACAAGATCCAACAAATCAAAAATTTACACAGGATCTAATTGGATAATTGTCCGGATAAAATAAATACGACCTGTTCTACAATCGTTGTAATGAATGTAATAAACCAACCAAAAATTATAATCAAATATAACATAATATTCAAACTATTCCCGAACTATATATTCGTGGGCTTATATCTAGCCGATTCCATAATCCAATTATATCAAATATAAATTTAATCTATAATAAAATTAAAACTCATCAAATTAGATGAATAGCAGATAAAATCACGTTCTAACTCCTGCAATGCATCCGAACCTTCTACTCTGAAGTAATAAAACAGAAAACGTGAGTCAAGTGCTCAACAAGAATCGTATTTAAATAAAAGAAGTTTAATGAATCAGAGGGAATGTCAAATAGATGAAAAACCATTCAAATGACAAAATAATTCCAAATTGCTAAAAAAATAAATCCAAAAGAAATTCAAAATTTAAAGTCAAATGGTAGTCTCGTACCGAAATCAAATATCTAAATCCAAAATAAATGTCCAAATCATAAAACAGTGCTCATTAGGGCGTGTATATATATATATATATAAACGGAAGTGATCTAGACCAATTCTAATAGAAAAATAGGCAATTTTAAAGTCCAATCCAAGTCTGAATCCGAGTCCAAAATCAAATCTAAGGCCCGATTAGTTTGTGATTTGGAGCAAATCTGATAGCCAAATAATCCAATAGCGTGCACAAAAGTTGAAATAGCACCGCGACAGTAGTCCAACTTTCAGATCAAAACATATAGTCTAAAATTATTTGTAAGAGAAATGCCAAAACTCAACTGTGGGCAAAATTGGTGAATTTTAAATCCAAATTCAAAATTTAAATTTAAATCAAAGTCCAATATAAATCAATGCAAAGATATAAATCATGTATCAAATTTGAATTTCGATTATTTAAAGACTAGTTTGAAGAAGGGTTATATATAATTATGATAATCTTAGGCCAAATCTAGTACGAATTAGGCAAACATGAATGGCCACCTATGTACTCTGTATCCGTGGGTATGGTTGCTTACCATTATTTACCACCCACGACTTGCCAGATATATTAGAATGTCCAAATATATTATAAGGTCGAATCAAAATATTCAAATAGGAATGGTTACTACTCCAAACCTTTTCTACCGGTGAAAAGAAATTTTCAAATAAATCTTCCCGTTTGGACCTGGCTAGAATATTTAATATCCAAATTCAAATATAATAACCACAACTTGACACATGCATATAAAAATACACGACCTATGCAAATTTCATGCATATTTTCATATACAAATACTAATATAAACACATACTGTGTCCAATAAATTATTCAAATTTTTAGAAAAATATTAAATCCTTCAAATCATAATAGTCAGTCCAAATACAATCAAATCAATCAATAAACTACACATGCATATCCAGAATAAACAGATCGGTGTATAAAAATATATTCATGTTGGTAAAAATTTTAAATAGTGTCTAAAATATTTTAGATGTTAAATTAGACCCAATAGGAGGTTTACAAATACTTGTCTTGACCTCATACTTCACAGATCTAAAGAAATGATATCTCGAAGTGTCCGAATGACACCTCTCTCTCTCCTGCTGACCCACAGCCTCTTCTCTCTCCTCCCTTCCTCTCTCTGTATCGCACCTTTGCCCTCTCTCTCTCCGCATTCTCCTCCTCCTCTGCTGACGACGGCTTTAGCACGGGCGACGGAGGCGGCAGCATCTAGAGATAGCATGTCAGCATTGGCGGCGGTGGCAACAGCGGCAAAACCATCTCTCTCTCCACCGCACCTCTAACACAAAATCCACCAAAATTTCAGCCGATTTTCATAAAATCGGTACCTACAAGCCCCAAATCGATATCAACAAAGGGAATGAAAAGATTTACTTGCCTTAATTTGACTCATTTTCTCCGGGAACGGCAGTGGCTCATGCGATTTCCTCCTTTCCTTCACTCCACGGCACACAACGGAGGGTGGGCTTTGCCGAGCTTCCATCTCCGGCGCCGATTCCTCCGGCAACAACGGCGGCGGCGACCCTCCGTGTCGGCACTCCCCTCTTCTCCTTCTCTTTTCCCTCTTGTCTCTCCCCGACACCGCCTCCCGTTACTGTTTCCCATTTTTATCCTTTCTTATTTCTCTCTTTTTATTTTACATTTTTTCATGTTTATTATTATTATTATTATTTTTTATTTTACTTTTCTTTTATTCTAAAATCTAAATCGATCTTCGGGTGATAGAATAAGCGCACCTCATGTACTAACCCAACATATTCAAATATCCGTTCAAATTTTGTAATATTAAATTAATTTTTTCTACACCCTAATGACTCAAGATCATAATTTTTATTAAATTAACTCAAATGAAAATCTAAAATATTACAACTTGAGTGACCTCCTGTGGGTGTAAACGGGTGGACATCTCGTTCTCTAGCATGACAGCCTTAACCCAAAGCTCACCTGTGAGCCCCTTCGCCTGAGCACCCCTTGATTCCAACCCTGTTGAGCCCCAACCTCTGATAGGTCCAGTTGGAGTGCAACCTTCTCTTCCTAAAGCTGCCGAATTTGGGCGCTCAGCTGGCTATTTTTTGCATCCAGCTGGAGAATCTCTTCATCCCAGTCTCTGATCCATCTGGCACAGTTCCATACGCACAGCACCCATTATCTTATCGTCCTGCAAGAAAACAAAGAAGTTAGGCAACAACAACAAAGGAATAAGAGAGGGAGAGCTTTGAAAGGTTACTGGGAAGACTCATCGTTGATTCCTACTTGATCTCCCCATGACTCAAGACTACCTAGAGGAAAACTTGGAGCGGCCCCTCCTGAGACCACTCCATAGTGACTTTGCCAGCGAGCTCCAACGACAAGACGTCGAGGAGACTTGGAGCGACGGCCTCCTGCGCAGGCTCTGCAATGATGTCAACCGCCTTGGCAAGTGCTCTGGAAACTAACTCTTCTCGCTCAGCAGAAGACTCTGCGACTGACTCCTCTAGCCTGGTGACTTTAAATAGTAGCTCCATGGCACAACGGGCACCGCCAAGTCGCCCGGCAGCGATAACTCAATGACGGTGGCTCTCATGAAAACTCGCACGATGGCCTCAACATCCTCCACAAAAGCCTCAACCCCAGAGCGCTCTCTAACCCCAACAAATCGCCCGACCATCTGATAGTCTAACTCTGTGGAAGACGAGGAAGTACGCTCAGCTGGAACGACCCTCTTCTTCCCCAAGCTGTTGGGAGCATCACCGATCACGGGAATGCCAGCCTCACAGATTATGAGAGTGTCGGCCTTCCTCTTGCGCTACGACGCCATTGGTGGTGGAGGTCTGATCTTCTAGATAGGTGAAGAAGGCCCCCAACGAGCTCTCCTAGCATCCTGCCTTGAGACCAGGTGATCCCTCTTGAACTCGGAGAGATGCTCATTCACCAGCTGTAATATTGCCTCCACTTCCTCTACCTATTTCTTCATTGGCTTCCCAATGAGACAATCAGGGACCTTACCCCAATCCTAGGACAAGGGCTAACTGTCAGCAACGTGAACAAAGAAGAAGCGATCCTTCTAGTTCTTGAGGGAGTCATAGATCACACTACTGATATGCAACTCTCTATGAGACAAGGAGATCCCATCACCACTCTGGGTGAACGAAAACATCACCCTGATGGCCTTCACGATCAGCAACCGTGAATGGTAGCGAAGGAATATACATAACAAATAAAGATATTACACGGCATTCACGTGAAGCCGTGCGATAGGAACGCCAAGGGCCGTAAATAAGGGATAATGCCTCTGATATAGGGAGGTGAAGCCCCCTCCTTAGGTGCGCCTCATACATAGAAATATGGCCATCATGCAAAGAACATGCTCTATCCTGCTGCATGGATATCGAGAACACAACGTGGGGTGAGATGTTAAACTCAATGTACAATTCTCTCACCTCACCAGTGGAAATGACTAAAAGAATTTTGAAAACGGAAGGAGCCATGAGATCAGAAGTAAGAGGAAAAAGACAAGGACTTAGAATTTTTGAGAAGAAATGCGTGAAAATTTTTAATTGACGCACGGTTTTTATAAAGTTTGCAACTGTCAGAGCAAGGCAGTGCATCGAAACGGTGCGCCCATTATGACTGACACGTGTCAATTTTGGAGAGGGTACATCCAAATGGGATCTTCTAGTGAATTAATTAATGGATTGCAAATTCACTGCATGACAACATGTGGCAAAGTATTGAAGCGGTTCTGCAAACTTTTTGATTGCCTATCCAGTGACATAACGAAACAATGTGTCGATTCAATCCACACCGGTTCTCCGGATTCCGACATAATGGTCAACGAATCCAATCAGTGCTCTCTTCAACATAGTTCTCCAGATTCTTACATGACGGTCGATGAATCCGGTCAACATTCTCTTCAGCACGGTTCTTTGGATTCTGACAAAATGGTCAACGAATCTAGTCAATGCTTTCCTTTGGGCTTAGTTCTCCGAATATGGACGTTGTGGTCAATGAATCCGGTCAAAATTTCCTCTTATTCTGTCCTCCAGATCTTGATATTGCGGTCAATGATCAACAGACCCAGAGCAAAAAATAAATAGCACGCACAAAGATGAGGGATGAAGACCAAGAGCCACTGCTAGTTTCCTCATCAAACTTACCATTACATGTTACACGGCCGGACAAGTCCTATCGTGAATATGTTGGAGGCTGGAGTCCCAAGCCACCAGTATGGGGAGCTAGTGATGAGGACATCAGTAGCAGGCTAGCCTACAAAGGAGGAAACAGTTTAAATCCAACAACAGTCCGTTTCTATCTAGGACAGTCAACGCTGCCATTAACCGATGAAGTAGCAAGTGGGCCAGCAGTGGCCCAAATTCAACGATGATCTATCTGAACCCGGGATGGTCAACACTATTGTTGACCGGAGAAGTGGCAAGTAGACCGGCAGAGGCTCAGAACGAACGCGACCCATGCCTAAATCAGCCCAAACGTTCCTTTTCAAGCCACAACGGTCATCTGTCCTGATTTTTTGCATCTTTAAAGAAGACAATCTCTCCTGTAACAGTAACCTCCTAGAATCAGAGCACATCCCTGGAGGTAGGCGCGAGTATCTATGTGTAATATACAAGGAAAACCTAACGGTTACCATGCACAAAAGGAATGAGATTCACCTCCTTGATCGTTACAGCCAGAAATGGCGTTCACGCCTGCGTAGAAAAGCCAGCAATTCCTCCACAGAAGGCGAACATTCAACCTTGTTGTGTAAGGAAGGCAGCCTTGGGCCATGGTTATAAAAGGCCATAGAAACTCACTTCAGAGGCACGCATTCTCTTGCCCACTAAACGCCCTCAAGCAAACTCAAGCTCTCAAAAATTTTCTAAACTCTTGAGCATCCCAACGCTCTCTCTCTTTGTTACTGGTTTCCTGCGAGCTTAGTACTTAAAAAAATAGCTCTCTACGAGCATCCAAAACCTCTCTCTCTACTAGTGCACTCCTAACCTACATCCATAAATACACTCCCAACCTTGCTGGGAGTGTAAGGAAGGCGAACATCCAACCTTGTTGTGTAAGGAAGGCAGCCCTGGGCCATGGTTATAAAAGGCCATAGAAACTCACTCCAAAGGCACTCATTCTCTTGCCCACTAAATGCGCTAAAGCAAACTCAAGCTCTCAAAAGATTTCTAAACTCTCAAACATCCCAACGCTCTCTCTCTTTGTTACGGGTTTCCTGCGAGCTCAATACTTAAAGAAACAGCTCTCCATGAGCATCCAAAACCTTTCTCTCTACAAGTGCACTCTTAACCTACATCCATAAATACACTCCCAACATTTATTTTTGCATTCTTTGCATCCACCATCTATTCTCAGAAAGTTTCTTACTTATTTAAGCGTCGAAATATTTTCAGTTGAGCCAAATCCGCTGTTACCTAATCTCTTATTTGAAGTTGTGGTGTGTAGGATCCGAAGCTCAGAGAACGAAGACCAGAATCCAATTAACAGCTCGACCATCTGTTTGAAACTTAGATAAAAAACGCATCAATAACTAAAATGGGCATATACGTGAATAAATGGCACAAAAGACAGAAACAAAGTAAATGCATGCATATATAGCAAATAATAAAGCAATCGATCTTAAGATTTTAACAACAAATAAAAGGGATAATTGTACTAACTTGTAGTTATATTAGGAAAATCTAATTCGAAATCACCTTAAAACCACATTTCTTCGTATTCTTTCTCCTCTTCCCTCTCCTCTTTCTTTCACTTTCTCTCGTCATTCTCAAAACTCATTAGAAGAAAATGCCAAAAATCTCACCCAAAAAAAATGCTTGTATATGCAAATTAGCGCACGAGCATTAGTTGAGGACTGACCAATGAACTAATGCTTATATATATATATATATATATGTACATTGTTATATTGTTGTGCCATGAAGTAATCAAGCAAGTAAAATTCAGTGTTTGCCTTATGAAATAACTCAGATCTTGTTAGTTGGCTTGAATCATGTATGAAATTGGTATTCCAAATTGTAAAGCCTCCATGAAACTTCATTGACCTGCATATCATATGAACAGTGCAGTGGCAAGGAAGAAGTTGAACAGCATTTGATGACGAAAATTAGTCTTTTCAAACTATTTTCTGACCAACAATTTATGTATTATATTAATATATTCATGATAATAAAGTTACTGTTTTAAAATTATGGCATGCATAGATTAATCTTTCATTGATGGAATATAATTTTGATTTTTCGAAGTGTTAGTAATCAAGAGACAAAAATGCTAGATAAATACTGAAATTTATTCATCTCATATCCTACTAAAGTGATTAGTGATTTTTAAACCAAACAGTTATATGTTATATTAATGTGTTCATAACAATAAAATTATTATTTTTATACTTTATATACTATACTAAGTATAGATTAATTTTTTATTAATGGATTGTGAATTTGATTAACCAAAGTATTAGTAATTAAGAGGCAAAAGTACTTTGATGAATACTAAATCTATTTTTCTCTCCTCTGGTTGATATGACAAGAAATTTTTAGCTAACCATATAAATGTTATATCAATACATTCATGTAGTATAATATCATATTTTTGAATCTCAATTTTAATATCTTGAAGTTGAAGAAATTAACCGATAAAGATAGATCAAAAAATACTAAAATATGTTGATGCACACCTTTTTGAGCCATATTCAGGCTAATCATTCACATAATAAATAATTATGTTCATAACTGTACCTTTAATATTATCACTCTATGAAATATATAATTTAATACTACATTATTTGAAGTTGGGATCAAATATTTGAAGTGAAAGAAGTCGAGGGATGAATTGGTGAAGATAATCATAGAGAACTGTGTCAATTCAACCTTACTATTGTGATTGATGATTTTAGGATGATTGTTCTTAGGTTAAATTCATGAGCTCATATATATTTAATTACTATTCATGTGACTCAACCTTGAAACTTCAAATGGCCAACCGCTTTTGGATGGTAGAATAGGGAGAGGGAGAGTCATGTCCATTTTATCTTTAGGCACGATTAAAAATATCAAAATTTTAGACTGAATAGATATATATGAGAAGACAACATGTTCAAAAATATATGAACCGATTTGATAGGCTACCAGCAGAAATAATTTTCCAACCACAAGAAGGAAAGATGATCCGCAATCATGCCTTCTTCCTCAACTTCAACGGCGACAACGTCAACCTCCCCACTAATCAAAGTATCTTAAGAGGTAGGAGAAAAATGCTCCTTTTTAGGAGTATCCTTTGCAATGTGGACTTGGTGTGACTTTTTCCTATTCCTAGTGGAAGAAGAATGTGAAGCAATCATGGCAAGGGTACCCTCAGAGCTG
>JAOVVI020012430.1:0-12246 GCA_028571085.2 Nepenthes alata | reverse complement strand
GGAGATTTATATTAATAAGCAATCGCTTGGTTTTTTATTAAGATAGGACCGAGTTGTCAAAATATCATTCACATTCAAGTTTTGTGCCCCATGATCTTGAATAAAAAAAAATTAAAATATTTTATAGCATTTCTTATTTTAAAGATGTAGAATAAAATATTCATTAGGTTCCTAAATTCTAAATACACCTTGGTCAAGAGATTTAAAAAGAAAAATAAACTCAACCATAATTCATACAAATAAATAAATTTTAATCAAATATAAAGATGACTAACAGTAAGAAAGACATTGCCGAAAGGTGAAATCAACAAACGAGCTTCCTAAATTTATCATCTTTGAATTTATGAATTTAATTAACACATCTGAACGGCTCATTAAATAGAATAAATAAGTAATCGAGTGAGGAGAAAAATTGCGAAGAAGTGACGAAAGTAATTAAATATGTAATCAGACAGTTTGTTTTAAAAATTAATTCGCCAGCTAAGCGTGGAGGTGAAAGACACGATAAGAGTTTTTGCTAGTCAGTATTGCAAAGAGTAGAAAGCAGACTACTGTGTTGGAGAGAAACATTAAGATTTTTATGTTAATTTAGTTTTTTTTTTTAACGGTTTGGTTGATTAATAAAAATTATTTTATTTAGTATATGGTGTTTTCTATTTTAAGAATTATTTAAAAATCTATATTTAAAAATATTATCAAAAGCATTGTTAAGCTATTTTTAAAAAATTAACTAATACTTATTCCAAGGAAAATTTTATACAATTTTAATTGGTTTTTCGTGAGCTTTTTTTTAGAAGGACCCAATTTATTATTTTTAAGAAGTTTATTTTATTAGTAATATTAAATATACTTGTTGACAAAAGAAATTTTTATGATGTTTAAACATTAAATTTTTTCGTAACAAAAAAAATTCATTTGTGTTGTTTCTAATAATTATAAAATAATAAATTTTGGTGTTAGCTTGATTTATAGGTAAAACAAAATAACCATAAAACTAATATTTTTGAGGTTAAATTATTAATCTTGTTCTCATATCTATTATAATATAAATTTATATCAATATTACCTTTAGTGAATTTAGTTTATATTTATCAACTTCAGTTATTGTTATTGATTAAGATTTTTTCTTTTCAAATTTATTTAAATTGTTATTAAATTTTTTCGGTATACCAAATTAATAGAAATGAAATATGCTAAATTTTTATTTTTTTAATGTCAATTTGTATTTATTTGGCTTGATATTAGAATTTAATAAATATAAAATATATGATAAAATTGACTCAAAATAAATATAAAAGATCAAATTATCTACTGTAATTTTCATTAAAGAAGTTCAGCCTTACTCTTTCTTCTCTGCTGATGGAGTCTCAGCAGTAAAATCAAACCACAAGAAGAATGAGGGCACCTCTATAGCAGCTTATGGGCATCTGACAGTAAAATCCTTTTTTCCTCTTTCTCAGCTTGACTCCACTCTCCCGCACGTCTATCCTCACTGGATTGGTGTTTTAAATAGACTACGGATCAAAAATTTTTGAGAGAAAGAGGGTATCGGACGGTTTTAATAGATTACAATCTGTTAGAAGTTTTGTTATGGAAGATCTGAAAAGAATAATGGAACAGCCAAATTGTTAGAGGATGCCAAGAGAGGTAAAGAGATAAAAGCGTGCTAGACGAAAGCGTAACAAGAAAGAGATATAGCTTCTAGACAAGGGAGAGTGAAAGATGGAGCAAACAGTGGGTGAGGAAGGCCTAAGAAGGAGTGCAAAGGGGCAATGCAGGGTTTAATAATAATAATATTATTATTATTATTTATTACTATTATTATTGTTGGGCCCCAATATAAGGGCCTATAAATAACGGCCCGAAGGAAAGGCCCAAGCGAAATGCCCATAAATGTGCCCACGAGCCGAGAATAACCAGAAGCCCGAGAACCCCAGAAATCCTGCCAAGTCTCAGAGCAGTCCGAAAAGTTAAATGGAGACCTGGAGACTTTCCTCAAAGGGCCATCAAAGGAACTCCTTCCCCGACGAGTCCGTGACCTCACGAAGCAACAAGGATCACCACACAGGGACGAGGACTGCTCCATGCACGATCGAGAACGTCAACTAAGCAACTGCGCCGATTCCCAAAGAACCTGCAACCACTGCCAGTCGCCGTTTCCACAGACACGCCTAGTCAAATCAAGACTGACGCCTAACCCCTACGCGCCTGACACGCTCAGGCCCTACCAACAGCGCCAGCCGTGTGCCATCCCGCGCACGTCAGCCACATTAAATGTTGCCAAAGGAACAGTGGAGGGACTCTCGGCCATCCATCAGCTGCCACGTGTCTCCTCCCCAACGGCACCTCTTCCCCTATAAATGCCCGGCAGAGGCTCTTGCCTCAGGACCTTCCTTCGGATCCCTTCTTCCAGCTCTTCGAGGCATAAGAAAAAGAAAGAAAAGAAAGGAAGGATTTCCAAAGGAGAGAAGAAGGGAAAATACTCCCCAAAAATTTGTATTCTGTAAAACTCACGCATATAATGAAGTATTTCTAAAGGCCAAGAACATCGTGGTTTTTTCCTCGCCATTTTAAGGGTGTTTTTTCACGTAAAAATCTCCCTCTCCACTTCCATCATCAAACACTTGTGTTGCATATGGACCCCGAGTCACGGGACACAACAATTATTATTAATTATATTATTATTATTTATTATTATTATATTATTATTATTAATACGTTGGTGTCATTAATTTTAACTAATATGTTGTTTATTCTTCTTTCCCTCCCTCTAATTAAACAGAATGAAAGATATATACTCTATACTTTAGATGTCATAACCTGTAACCGATATCTCTGACTCCATAGTATCCTCATAATACTAACAAATTCTGAAGTCTCGTAAGCTCAAATATATGGATCATTTCCTGTCATTCTGTTTAATGAACATATGGGAACATCTTTCAGGAGTTGGAGGGCCACGAAACCTTCTTCACTACTTGCATCCTAATATGCCCACTCCTTTCCACTAGCTCAAACCTTTCTCAAGTTACTCTCCCATTCAATAGTATACTATCATGATTGCATTATAAGTGTCTCAACAATAGTTAATAAGTTGTTGATCACTTGCCCATCTCAACATTCTCATCTCAATTTATTTACCTTTCATACATTTAAACAATCCTTCCTATATGATATATTTGATTTAATAGTCATCCAATAAATCTTCCTTTTATTTTATAAGTTTTCATGAATTTGTAATTAGAGGATTATTTTTATCCTATTTGATCAACACTACTCCACATTACTTTAAAATATGAAATAGGAAAGTACTTAAGATGTCATCATTTAAACCTTGTAGCGCCAGGATGGTGAACGATGAGGAAGACACATGAGCCCAATCCGTTGACTTAACTTTACCAGATACTTGCAAAGTAAAAGACTACAAGTTGCCATGTCAAACTTGATCAGTGTTGCAGCATCAGTCCATACATTGGAAACCATGTCAAGTAACACTTCTCGACTTCCAATCTGCATAAAATATGATCTTACATATATGAATAGCATAGATTGAACGAGTGCAATGGGCTCATATTAAAATTAAGATCTATTGTTATGATAAAAGATTAAATGATATTATTATATTAAAATTTTGTCTCACCCTCTATTACATTATTTTAAAAAAATAATATCAACTATTAAGTAAATTAACCTAATATTATTTAGGAGCAAAACAACACAAGTTAACACAATGGCTTCATTCTTGTGCAATATTCATTCCATCAACCCCGCCAGATATCGAAACTGGAAAAATGACCGATAGGCTCCCTTTTCCTCTCTCTCATTCCAGAAATTCATCAAATCCCAGAAAAATTTGAAGGGCCGAACCTGCAGTAAGACAAGTAACAGCATGTTATTTACAAGGGACTAATATTATAGCCATGAAGTTAGGTAAGATGCTTGCACAATCATGCTTTCTGGCCTCTGTGGCATTTTCTTCCATATTACCCACCTCCAATTAAGGTCTAAGCTTGTCACCTTTTTTTTTTTTCCACGTCCTTCTAAATTGGCATACAGATTTTAAATTTCAATGTTATTATCTCGATGGTGTCGTATGTCATCAACAATGAACGTGAAAGGAACTTTATCCTAATATATTTTTTGACAAATCGGAGCATATACCTAAGCTTTCTGAGTGAATTTTCAAAGGCTTTTTTAAATTGAAGCCTTTTTCTTCCAAATCCAAGTCCACGTGCTGCAAACGCGGTTCACTCCTATAATTTACAACTATAGTGAGTGCTATTTCAAAAATTACACTTGGCACTGCAAGAGTATCGAAAGTTGCATCTATCAAGATCATGCTACTACAACGATTTAGAAATCCAGGAATCCTTAGGGGGCCTCCTTTATCGTTCATTAAATACGGACACATGCTGGGTCAGTATTTATAGTCAAACAAATGAAAACATAATGCGCAACGATATATAACTTGACAAATAGCTTAAAGAGTACTCACAAGTAAGTATTATCTCAATCGCCTCGTAAATTTTGTTTCTCCTTCTAGCCGCATTCTCCCCTTTTCTCTTCTCCCTCTTAGATGCCTTCAAAATTCAATATCGTTTCTCCTACATAAAATATCAATATAATTTAAAGAAGAATTTTTTAAAAAACTTCAATTTTTAATAAAAAAATTATGACAATTTTTGAAAGCCATGACTCGAAATCTAACCGCGATGACCTAGACCAAAGACTATATCCTAACCCTCGACATGTGATACATAAGCTACTAAGATTAACAATGCAATACAATTAAAAATAACTTAATAAGCAAGTATTCACAGTTAAAAAACATAATGCGCAACGACATATAACTCAACAGATAGCTTAATGAGTACTCATAAGCAAGTATTATCTCAATCGCCTCGTAGATTTTGTTTCTCCTTCCAGCCGTGTTCTCCCCTTTTCTCCTCCTCCTCTTAGATGCCTTCAAAACCCAAGATCGTTTCTCTTACATGAAATGTCAATATAATTTGAAAAAGATTTTATTAGAAAACTTTTTTTTTAATAAAAAATTATGACCATTTTTAAAAGCCCTGACTCGAAGTCTAACCGCGGTAGCCTAGACCAAAGACTATACCCAAACTCTCGACACGTGATGCGTAAGCCATTAAGATTAACAGTACAATACAGTTAAAAATAACGACTATAAACGTTAAAATGTTGCCAGTGTCAAGAAAAGCGTACCCCAGTTGCTCGGTAAGCATAAAAGAAAAACCATTTACCTTCCCTTTCATCCTTAACATCACCTGCAAATTGAGGATACCAAGATCAACAATATTGATACTAATAGAATAAAATAATCATCAAGAAAATGCTAAAGGATCATTTGAATATTGAAATAAAAGTACATGCAAGCTCTATGATTGGTAACGAAGATTCACTTCATGAGTGTAGCAAGATCACTTCCTCGCCCTCCCCCCCATCAACCCTCACCACTGATTCACGACGTTGAATACTAATTTACAACCTTTAGTTAGGTAACATAAATGAGTGCAAGCATTCTCTTAACTATAGACCCAAGGGAAAAACTAAGTATCAACTTGATGCAAAACAAACCCTAAAAATATATGCTCACAGGGAAGAATAGGAACAATGTGGATCCACCATAACTATTTGAATAACTGGACCTGATTTTTAAGGAATCCAATGGACCCTTTTACTTATTGATAACAAGAATTATATTTTAAAAAAAAACTACTGAGAGAGTAAGTCTTGATACAATGAATGTTTTGTTAGATTAGGATATAAAAATTGCGAGTTCAAACCGTAGAAATGTGAGAGAGAGATAGCAGTTATAATTTCCTTCTAATAGGCAAATCAGATCATCTTGCATGCAGGACATTATTCAACACAGGGCCCTCACTTAAGGCATTCTGCAATTTGTCTGAAGAGGAAAATACACAGCAATATCATTTAAAGTCAACCAAATCCTTTCCTTTCGGCTCCACATATAACCATAATGCAATTTTGCGCATGTAGCTTCATTGAGAATGTGATTATCAAATTTCAAATTGTGCTTCAAACGAAAATATGTAAGGGCTGAAAAGATATCTGCTTTCTAGCTTATTCTAACAAAACTACGACAATCCCTAGTGCTAGCTATAATATTGTTACGCCCTATCTTCTTTCTTCTTCTCCACACCAACTTTCACATCAAGCATCGCCCATTTGTTATAGCCCTTTTGACATATGGCAGCTCAATTTATAGGAATTAGTCAAAAATACTAGGTGCATAAACTAAAGTTGAAATTTAAAGCTTACTACATAGTGCAAAAGGCATAGCACTTAAATGCATGTAGATTCACTAAATAAGGCAACAAGATAAATACCTTAAGGATAGACCGGTCAAAAGTACAAGATCTTAGAGCTCCGTAAAAATCTAGTGCTGCACAAAAGGAAAAAAAATGCTATAGCATCCCTCCACAAGCTACCTAATCTGACAATCATGTAGCCAATGAAATCATTCAAAGAAAACAGAACATATGTATCAGGGATCAAACTATGAAGCGAGTTAGAGACCAACTAGATACATAAACAAAAACTCAGGAAAGGACTCAATAAAGATGAAATTTGTGACTGAGAAATATGTGGAGTAATAAAAGCTTCCAGCACTCAATAAAGATGAAGAAAAAGATATTTATGTCAAGAAGTAAGGAGAGAAAGCTATATGGCTCATCTGAAAAAGGAACAAAACAAAAATATACTTGATTACTTGAGTTGACACAACCACGTATTGGAATATGTTACTCAACAATTGAGCTAATACTGAACAAACTTGCATTCATTTAGAACCCATTAGGATACGAGCAATGGCATGCCATCCTTTGATCCTCCCACCTCCATGTTGGGGGAAAAACAGCCTTTATTGACATGAAAACATGTACTAGATTGATTTAGCAGTATCAGAAAAGATGCGGCAACAATTAGGTAAAATAAAACTATGTCGTTTCTTTCCTGAGCATCTTCCCATGCCAAGAAAGAAGATATGATAGCAGAATCTACTTTGCAAATAATCCTCAAATGAATACCTTTGCCACCCACTTCTCTTATACCGATGTTGTCCCACGCAACACAGCAAAGTCAGCCTATAAGTTGAGTAATGCAGGAAACATCCGATTTGCAGCTAAATGTAAGCATGAATTAGAGCTTGGCCAACAAAACAAATTCATTTTTTCCAACAGATAATATAATTTTTATCAAAGAAGCTGAGCTAGTGCCTGAAAAATAAGTCAACACCTCCATTTTAAGAAAATTACTTCACCTTCAGAAAGGCCTTGGCCTGAATGTGTTCTAGGCCAAGCAAGCCTGCTCTGGCATGCCAAATGGGGGAACAATTAACAGCCCTCCAGATTTCATCCACGAACCCCTTGCTCA
Organism: Nepenthes alata; assembly: GCA_028571085.2. Classification (NCBI taxonomy): domain Eukaryota; kingdom Viridiplantae; phylum Streptophyta; class Magnoliopsida; order Caryophyllales; family Nepenthaceae; genus Nepenthes; species Nepenthes alata. The sequence goes on along the minus strand of JAOVVI020012430.1, from coordinate 4,833 downwards.
AGAGGACGACCAACTACTCTAAGTTTTCTTTCACTATCCCAAAGTATTCCAATGAGCTGTTGGTGTTATTCCTAAAACCACCATATTGACGGTAAAAATTTGAGAACATGGATGTACTCCTTCAAACAGAGAGCTAATCATTGGGTGATTTTACCAACTTTTGACATCATAACAGATTGTAACCCATACGGAATTTCCAATGCATCCTGATTTGAGACTTCAGAAATCATGTTCAAGGGTTGTAGCTCCCTTTAGTAGACAAGGCACTTTTAGCAACAACTAAACTAGTAGAATGCTGAGTTATTTAAGGTGGCCAAAATTTGGGGACAATGTTCCCACCACTACAGTTGCCTTCTCTGCTTTAGGTTATCTACTTTAACTACCGTCACTACACCGTAACAGGAATCATACTTTTATTTCAGTAATGACAATAACCATGGTAACTAGGTCATCAAGGTTTGCAAATACGAGGCATCAAATTATGGTTCTCCACTATGCAAACCAAGAAAAGACCTTTATATAGCCGGCAACTTCTAATAAGCGAAGTAGCATATAGACTTAATAAATTAGAATTGACAATGACAAAATAAATAAAATGCATTCCTAGATTACGCATCATGAGAAGGTTATCAAGAATAGAGACTATTTGCAATACTAGATCAACAATCAATAAGTACGTTGAAGAAGTACCATTGATACGACTTATTCAATATACACATAAATAAATAATTACGATTGTCTTATAAATATCAGGAAAATTAAAATAGGAATAGTAAAGAGAAATAAAACCTATGCCACGGGAAAAAATTTCTCCAGAAACTTCTTATCATAAAAAAATTATAAGCACAACATTATTAGAAAAGTAATAAAAAATAATGACAAAAGGTAGGAAAAAAGTCAATGCGAAACGAACCCAAATGCATACCCCCTCCCATCCCCACCCCCCATATACCCTCCATGAAAACCACAAAACAAAATTGATCTAAACTTTTTTTCTTGTTAAAATGGGTCAATTACATAAATTCTTCACATCCATTTAGCTTTATCACTGGCCATTTCTACAAACTCCAAATGTGCAAGATCACTTCATGGTTTCCTTCAAACTTTTCTTTGTTCTATCCCTACAGCTTTTAAACAGAGCTTCTTGCTCCCAACTCCTTACAAATACACTAGATGGATATTGCCTCCCATGACCAAACCACATCAAATGTGTCTCACATTTTTCATTTTTAGTTAGTGTTATTTCAATTTTCTTCAGTAGAAGATAATAACGACTCCTAACCCTCATTATATGACCAAGGGTCCATCCTAACATCTTTATAGTCACAGTTATAATTTTTTGACATTATAATATTTCACCTCCTAGAATTCACTATATACATGGTTGACCTAATAGCCACCTAATATGCTTGGCTATTAGTTTAAGGGTAATCAAATGACATCATTTATAGGAAGCTTTCTCCATTGCTCTCATAAGAAATTGACAATCGATACTTGAGAAACGAAAACAACTACAAAGCATGAACACCTCAATGAAGGAAATGCATCCATGTCCAACTGAAAGAACTACATACACAAGCATCACATAAGAATTTTCTATACACCGTTATTAAGGATTTTTTGTTGTACTCCCTATCAGCAGTAGGATTCCTTACAAGCTATACAAGGTAAGATGAGATACTATTTATGTGTATTTTTATTCAACTATTATCGAAATGCATTTATATTTATCACGCTAATTCTTATGATTTATTTGCATCATAATATCGCTAGATTTGAGCAATATAACTACAAATCATAATGAGATCATAAGTTTGCGTTCTAATTGCATGTAATTTGTATCTTGGATATTCTTAATTATATGATTAATAAGATGAGATATTAATGATTTGGTCAGATCAATGTATATTACATCAATCATTGAAATAGATAATTGAGCTCATGGCCATTTATATGACTGACACTAAGGCAAATATATAATTGCTCATTAGAGAATGAATTCACTAAATTGACTAGCAAATTATACTCGTCTGGAAGCTTTGCTTGCATATCAAACAACAATTCTTATATGAAAGTTATTCAAACGATCCTTAGACTTGAGACATTTTGGTATCTCATGCGCAAATCCTTGTGCTTTTCACTAATCTGTGTACAATAGAAAGATAAATGACGGTAACTACTAGGGAGGAGAGAAATATAAGGAAATAGGAGAGTGATAAACAAAGAATTCATCGTTCATAGAAAAAGGAGGAATACACCATGTGATTAATCTACTTAATGATTCATGACTCTTTGGTTGTGGAGTATAAATTAGAAAGGATTTTCTTATTTCATTAGGTAAATAATTTAATTCAAGTCATAAATAAATATGAACTAACATTTTTCCATGCTTAGTTTGTTAGAGCATAGGATGATAGAATGAATAAATTATACAATAATTTTTATAAAATGAACCCCCATTTTATTCACATTCTCTATAATATATTGTTGGGTGTTACTCATGATTTATAGAAGTTCTTGATTAGTAATTATAAATAACTAATTTTAAGGGGAATTGAAAATGTTTAATTCATAAATAATTATAAGGAAGTTTTAGCTAGTCAAATAAAATTTAAATTTTCCTACTACCAATCTTTGTCCCCTAATTAGAAGCCAAACGGCACCCCAAAATGTGGAAAAGAGGGAACTGATTGAAAAAGAAAGTTTCAAATCATGTGGTTTGTATACTACCATAATGAAATTGCTTTTTCATCTTTTCTTATTAGAAAAGGATTCATGTTTGCTTTGTTAGGAGGCTCGCACGGAGAGCAGCAGTTTCGTTTTTCTTTCACTGAGTGGCAGGAAAAACCGCCAAATGGTGGCATGAAGTATTTTTATATAAATCAAGTGGTGATAAGTGTAAGTTCTCTTCCTCATTTTGCCTCATTTTTCTTCCTCCCATTAATATGAGTACCAGAAAAATTTAGTCGGTGCCTTGTCTTCAATTAAAAACAATGTTGAAGAAAGTAACAGGTGCTTCTAATATTCTAACAAGTGCTTTTTAATATTCTAAGTGTTAGAAAAATGTTTAAATGGGTGCTAACACACACATAATTGAAAGATTGTGTTGATTCTCATTTTGATTTTATGAAAACTAGTAAGTTCAAATATAAGAACGAGTCTATGATACTTATGTGAATACTGTGAAAATTGAACACTTGTGTAGTTGTCTATAATTTATTTGAACATTATATTTTATATAAACTTGTGCATTTTATTTTGCATATTTTGTAAATATTAAATATTGCTATGGATATTAAAACTTTTCTTTTACATAACGGTTTAAACTATTGAAAAATGTTCCAGCATTGAAAACCAATTTTTTAAAAAATTTGTTGTGCTTCTAACATTGATTTCCTTACACACCTCACCCAACCCCCAACTTTTTATGTTAGACAACCTATAGGTAGATTCACAATCAAGAAAAAAATTGAACTAAAACCTTGGATTATTTTCAATGACATGAGGTGCAAAAGCATACAATGTTTGCTTATAGCTGTCAAACTACTATTGAATATTGTAACATAATGATTAAACATAAACACAAAAGAAATATTTTGTAAATCAGCTACTAAGAATAAAACAGAAAATGCAAACATACCGTGATGAGGGAATGCATCCACAATTTTGACAATCTCATCTCTACAAATTCCATCCTTCTCGTACATTCTACGGACAATGTTAATAATATCTTCACATATAGGATGCCTGTAGTGTAAAATATTGCAAAGAGCTAAAGGCTCAAGTCTTCTTTTTTTGTCAATCTATATAATGACACTTTTGTAATATAATATGATAGATAAATCTAAAGTGTTATAAAAGGTAAAAGCAAGAATCTTTCATGCAAAAAACAAGGATTGATGAAGAACCAGTTCAAAATTGGTTTTACACTATTTTATCAAAAAATATCCCAAGAAGTTATTTTCTAAATGAAAATAAGAGCAATTTTCTTACAAGATGGCAACGCCAAACAATGTCCTTACCTTGCATGTGCACGAGAAAGTTGGCAAAAATCAATAAAGTCACCTTTCAAATTTAACCAAACCAAACCAATTATTACTAATGCAGCAATAGAACTATGGAAATCATACTGCTCTACATCACTGATGCATAAAGTTATGAGAGCAAAGACGAAATTAAGTTTTGTGTGTATATATGTATCATACAAGCTATTTTAAACTACGAAATTAAAAGCTACGAAAAGCAAATGAGGAAAGCATCCGGGAGATATTTTACTTATAATTAGGCTAGATATTATTTTAAATATCTCAAAAAGACGTAAAAGAAATCGTAAATAAGTTAAGCTAATATAGAAACCTAATAATCTAACAAATGAAATGAAGTTTCCAGCTCACATAGTTTAATTAATACTCTGAAATTTCCATCACCATTGAAGCTTCAGGCAGATTTGTCTCCATTTCTCCTCTCCAAGAAACTAAATTTACCCCATTTCCTTTTGCAGTGTACTGCTTTTTATCTAACAGTCAATTAGTATAAAAAGAATACAACATACTAGTAAAACGTTTCCATCCTTCCATCACGAATCAAGAGAGCATAAATAGTAGAAAAATCATTCCCTATTACAATGATAGGAATTTGATTTGTTATGTCCGATTCTTGCCAATCCTTCCAATGCTCACTGTTGTTGGATTGTCTGACAATTTCATCAGAGTTTCAACAACAATTTGATTATTAACTGTCATTTGTGTATTTCCTACACAATCAGAGAAGTCATACATGAACTTCAAGAATTTGCCTAAAAGAAACATGACCATCAGTTCAAATTTTAAGACC
>JAOVVI020012429.1:0-12246 GCA_028571085.2 Nepenthes alata | reverse complement strand
GCATTTATCACTCCACTGCATTGGTAATGTTAAGAATTATCTGAATTAACAATTCTCCATAGAGAATCTATTGTTTCCAAGCCACGTCATCTAATAAAAGCATCCGGCCAAGAAGAGGTAGAATGAAAGTAACCAGAATTGTTACTTTTTTTTAACTGACACAGCAAATGAACCAGTATTCAGAAGAAGGGAAAGGGATTCATTCTGGTCCTTTTTCTTATTTTGGCAACATAGTTATGTAGGGTCCCAACACATCTCCCCACAACACCCAACTATCCTCAACCATTTTTCTAATTTTCCCCGCATCTCCCTCACTGAAGTACAGGTTCCTACAATAAAAGAAATACATTTAAAATACCTCAAATATTTAAAACATATGCAAGATAATGCCCAATGACAATAGCTGATTTGGATGAGGTTAAAGGTAATAAAGTTCTATTTGTGAAGGATCATACCCCAACCTAAGCATTGGAAATAAGGAGTATAAATATAGACAACCACACGAAATAAATCTTACGCCTTATCATTCTTGTTGCGTCCCCCTTGACCAATTCCTCGGCATTGTAACGATAAAGAAAGTGGTCCAACACTACTTCATGGTTTTTGGAAAGAAAGGATATTCTCTCTCAGATTTATAGCAATCCACATGGTTTAAGCAAACTATGACCACAAGAAAAAGACGTGGCATGGCCAGGATCTTAGTTAGTTGCAAAGTCACAGGACAAGTTGATCCTAGCTTTTTTACAACTTAATACTCATAGCTGATATTTTCTAACTTTTTTGGGACATTCAAATACCTACACTATGAAGGGCACCTCTCTTTATTGAGGTCCAACAGCAGATTCTATTTTTATAAATGCCATCACGGAAATGGTCATCATCATATTGATGCACTGGGATGCGCTATGTAACAAAGAGATTCATGCCCAAGCCCATCCTTTCTTTTGTGTAGCCCTTGAATAATCTAGGTTTTTTCATAGATAACAAGGAGTGGGTTTATAAACCTTTTTTTTTTCAACAATGGGTTACACCATGACCTTAAATGCATGGGTATCTGGTATTTCAGTGGATTTGGAGATGCACATCATTTCAATAACTTATTCATCACATGCCCCTACAATTAAGGAGAAAATTTTATAATGAAACAAGACAATCACTAATGGATTAAAAAGTTATGAATTAATAGATTAAATAAAAAGTTACGCTGAATACACAATACGACTATAAAAAGATAAATTTGGAAACAACATTATTAAAGGCACACCTTACATGCACCTAGCCAAGCCTAGGCTTGAGCCTCAAACCCTAGCGCTTCAACATACCTAGATGGAGCTCAATCCAAAAGGCTCACACCTAGGATCTCACAATGCCCACCTTTTGAGGCTCTTAAGCACCTTATAGTTTTTTTTTAAGAAAATAAAATTCTTTTTAAATTAGCTATTATATTTATTGTGACTTAAATACTAACTTGGTATTTATAAAATTTGGATTGATGAAAGTAATGAGTAACAAATTGAAACAATAGATGGAGACTGCAATGAGAATAATAAATTTGTATTTGAGGATGATTTTTTGATATAAAATTTTATAGTTAAAATTATGAGTAAATGATGCTTCATGTCACACTAAATTTAAAAAGTGTTAATTATAAGCACAAAGTGCCTCTAAAACTATTCTATTGGAGTTTATAAAAAATAAAAATTCTAACATAGAGAGACATTTAAATATAAAGAAACAATTCAAACATATAAACTAAGGAAAGAGAATATTTAAATTTTTATTTAACAATGATAATAAATATTAATCTTTATTGTGAATATACTAATAACGATATTTTAAATTTGTTAATAAATTATACTATCCTTGTGTATTTGTAGAGAATTGTGCTTATTGTTTACCATCTTTTATATTATTTATTGAGCTATAAATTTATAATTATTGTCATAAATACTTTTTGATATGTCTATTATGTTATTAACTTTAACAAGTGAAATTCATTATAAAGAATATTCTTGATACATATCTCATAAATGGGCATCCAACTTCCATTATTCCCACACCTGCACCTTGTACCTAAGTCATAGGAACATTTCCTCTTTAAATCACCATGCGCCATTAACAGAATTGTTCAAAAATGAACACATATTAAGTTAGAAGTACATGAAATAAGGGGCTTAAGGATGGTTTATTTAGTAAAGAAGAGAATTTCCTCCTCACAAAGCTCACATCTTTGACAGACAAGTAGAACAGAATTAATCAAAGCTGAAATTTCATCAATGCATGCCTGCTAGAGTGGCCTGTTCATCTTGCCTAAAGTTGGCATAGCCTTTTTATGGAGTGGTTTTGTCAAGAACAATAAAAAAATCTCAAGTAGCATAGACTGATATTTGCAGACTAAAGGTGAAGAAGATCCAGGCAGCAAATATTTACAAACTATGTATACTTCTACAGTGGTCAAGCATTGATGGAATTGGCCTCTAAAGATGCTAATCTATGGGAAAATGGATCTATGATGTACCATATATTGCCTTTTGGTCATGGAGGAAAATACTTAAAATCAGAGAAGTCAGATGCGCCATAAGAACCAATGTTCAGTGAGGCGGACAATTTGGCATGACAAGTAGCATGATTGTGGCCCTCTACATTGTCTAGAAAGGATCAGGCAGATCATGACAGGTTGCATCCCGAGTTATTGTCTCCCTTGAACAAAAATAACATTATTTGCAAACCCCAAATGCACCACTTACTTAGATTGTCCCATATATTGCCTTCTCAATGTAATATTATGATACACTTGTAATTCTATTCTGCTATGACTTTTTCTATTGAAAGCTTTATTATATTAGGCAATATCTTTTAGACTTGTGTTTCTTGGATCTGGAAATTGCTAATTAATAAATCAGGACAGTTAAGGAATGATTTTGATTGCTTTCAACATTTTATCAACATTGCAGAGTTTTGGCCCACAAATTCTGAAGTTGGAAATCAATTTTGATATTAAGAAGCTGACTTTATTTTAGGGCTGTAGGGGGGTTTCAAAGCTTGGCATACCCATTGTCACTGTGGTCTGTTACACCACCACAGTAGCGGCTCATCTGACAAACAACATGAGTTGGTCTGTTACAACACCAGCCATAAACACGATAACATGCCACCACCACAGCACTCAACTTGCATCCCTATTTAACCAACTAAAAGCTAAATCCTCTACAGCCAAACCCCAATGTTCCCTCCACACTCAAAACCTAAGCTAAGCCCAATCACATATGTGCCTCTAACCCACCGTTTCAAGCATTGTCAACAACTCCAAAGGCAAACTATTGATAGACAAGCATTGTTTTGCAAATAACAAGCACATTCCAACCAAGCACAAAATCTTCATTGCCATGCAACTCAAGCCTTTACTAGTGTTTTAGAACTTGTTGAATGAAACTCAGTCCTTAGTTGTTGCCCGACAAAGCTGCTGTCCTCAACTGATTTATGATGTCACCAATTATTATAATTATCCATCAACTTCCAATGCATGTGCTCTTGCTCGAGTTGTCTATGAAACGCAAAGGAAGTACAAATGTTGAAATATTACGAGTTGGGAACGATATGATTGTCATATTAGTATCGACTACTAAGCTAACCCATAATATTAAGCTCAACATCGTTAAACTATGTGTAACCATATTTTAGTTTTACAAGAGGTAATTAACCATGCAATTGTCTAGCTAAACCCACCAACAACAACAAAGCCTTAAAGTTCAACAATATATGGTCAAATATAAGAATTCACTTCTTTCATACTCATGATTTATAACATCTTACCTCCCTCTTTTATCACCAATTTAAATTTATATCATTTTATAACTTCACCCCAAATGATTTTAGACCTATCTCCCTCTTTCTTCTTGCCTATCTCAACCAAATCACCCTTTCTCACCAAACCTTAGTCTAGCATAACTTATAAGTGTCCGAATCACCTTAATAATCATTCCCACATTTTTTGTTATAGATGTTATAATCATTTACAAAATTGGAGTTATCTAATTATCCATCAAAATATTCTCATCTCCGTAATTTTTTAAAATGTTTAATTCCCAACGTCCTAATACATAACAATATATCTAATACTTTTGACCAACTACCATTAATTTTGTGCTATAATAAGAGAGCAGCAAAGAAAATCTTAGGAAATTCTATAGGAAACAATTGTGTACCAAAGAAAGTTGATGGCGAAACGACGATGCCAAAAAGCAAAAGGACAAAACTAGTGCTATGAAAATTCGCTACTTTGTAAGACTAATAATTTAAAACTTGAAAAGAAAATAAAAACAATGGTTAGTGAATCTAAATATAGAGCTTATAATGTGTTATATGCAAGGATGAGAATATTAGTATTGATATTGATCATAATCACATCGATATCAAATATATCAAACAATATGTATTAGTATCAAATATATCAGACGAGTAAATTTACGAATATTATAAGCTAATAAGGTTATATCGGTCGATACAAAAATATATCACAATATTATCGCAATATTAAAAAATATCAGTATCAAGGAGCTGATATCTATACATTTCGACAAATTTGCATCGTATCAAGTCATAGGATAAGTTAGGACCCAAATAGTGAGAAAACAACATATACATATTAGCTAGAGCTACAGAGAGGAGTAGAGATATAGGTCCTATTAAATATATAAAAGATGAAAATAGTCGAATATTAAAAAAAAACAAATGATATAAAGAAAAGACGGTAGTATTATTTTAGAAAACTATTTACCAAAAACAGTTCACCTCTCAGCCGTTCGTTCCCTTGCGATGGCAACCTCACCCCTCCAACGCTGCTCAATCATCCGTTCGTCTTGGGAACGTGGGAAACATTGCACAAGGAAAGTTGGCAGACAGATTCCTAGCTTAGTGAGTGAAAAAGTCATACCTCAATGAAAGTCCCTCCGCAATGCCAGGCAGATCCAGCACAGCTTCAGGATCGGATACACCTGGGGGCTCCGACCGCTCGACACCCTCCTCCGTCCCGCTGGCCAAAACCTCACCGGTTGGAGCTTCAGTAGCGATCTCCTCGAGCGCAAGGGCCTCCGCAGTAGCCCCAGGACCAGCGATGGGCGACTCAGGCAATGCTCTGACTGGTGCGCCGACCGCCTCTGGAGCTTCAGCAGGCTCCAAATCGACCACCCTAATAAACTCTGTCGAACTGATTGCTGCCTCCTCGGTGCCCGACATAGCCACCCCTCCGATGGATTCAACTGGCCACTCACCGGTGGAGGGTCCCACCTCAATGTCAAAAAGAGAACTCGGAGTGGACCCCTCGCCCAAGGGAAGCTTAGCCAGGGGAACATTGTACTCTGCCAGAGCAATAGCTAGAAACGGTGAGCACTTGACGACTCCCTCGTGTAGCTGCAGCTCCAGCTCTTGCACTGTGACAGTGGCCCCGGCAGGCATCATCGAGGCGGATCCAGCGGACTGGCCCGACACGACCAGCAATATCAAGGCCCTCCTACTCGAAGTGCCTCCGACTCCGCTCAACCTTTCCAAGGTTGCCAGGTCCTCATCAGAAGACGACTCTGGCAACAGTGATGAGCCGCTCCGCTTGGACGATTCCCTCGATGAATCTCTAATAACCAGGGCCCCGGCCTTCCCCTTCTGGGTAGTAGCCATTGCCTCGCTACTCGTGGGCTCTCACTTAACGGCTGCGAAAAGCTCGGAGGTCAAGTAAAACCCTTGAGTGGCAAACGTCTTGATCTTTGCTTGGATATGATCAATCAGTTTTTTCTCTTGCTTTTCTTCCTCCTCACTAATGCTTTTCAAGAAGAAATCGCTCACGAGATCCCACTCATTGGGAAAGTCACACTCTGGAGGGGCCGCTAGGAAGAAAAAGCGATTCTTCCAATTTTTTACAGAGTTAAGGTTTGTCCCCCAAAAACTGAAAACTGGACGATGAGACATCGAAATCCAATCCCCCAATTGGACAAAGCGAAAGATCACTTTCACCGAGCGCGAGCAAAACTCACAAGTGTGAAATTGGACAAAGATGCACATGGATACCAAGTACCACACGACATTAGGGTGAAGCCGTGCCACAGGAGTGCCAAGCTTCTCGAAGATGCCGTACAAATCCAATTCCATGAGGAAGCAAAGCCCATCCTTCAAATGGTGCTCATATACAGTGATGAAGCCCTTGGGGGCACATTCGCACTACCCCCCATGCCGGGAAGGAAATGGGCCCAATCGCTAGGGATATGGTAGCTAATCCTCAGAGCGGTGGCGGCAGTGACAACGCTTGCTGAAAGGACTCACTTGATATCACCTACTCTCTGATGGATAGTAGAAGGAGAGCTATTCTTCTTTTCCATTGATCCTTGAAGCAGATAAGCACAAAGTATGAATAGTGTGGGGAAGCATCATTCAAATGGGCAACGCAAGATAAGGTCAAGTGGCGTCGTGCAGGAGAACGTAAGGGTCGCCTCGAATGATGGCCATGACGCGCTTCCCTTTAGCATTCCGCTGCACATCTATCCAAGGCAGCCCATTATGGCACCTGACAGACAGCCCCCTACTCACACCGTAGCCTTCTACCAAATCCCATCGTCACACCAAGCAATTAATGCGAGGACATCGGCCATCAGAAACTACGGCGGTAATCCATCCGACGTCCAGACCAGAAGAGCAAAACAAGTCATCTGAATACAACAAATCACAACAAATGAACTACTCTATCACAAGGAAATTTTATTAATAAAGTTTCTTCACAAAAAAATTCGATCAATGGTCGCAAAATAAAACGTCGTTATCTACCCCCGCCGGGCTCGGCAAGATTGGGAGTCAAGAACTCGGTCAACTCTGAACGCGTCTAGGAGCCCGAATTCTAAGAGTCCAAGAGGCCCACGCAAAAGCCAAGCATCTCCAGATAAGCTATCCTCCAGCTGAGTAGATTCCCTTCCTGGAACCTTCCATCCAGTATGGGAACCAGGTCCTCCAGCCGGATCCTCAACCTTAGCTCGGCCTCCAGCTGCACGTGGATTACGTGCCCTTCCCAAAGTCGCACCGAGCACTACTTGAGCTCCCCCTAAAGGATAGCGAACTGGCTCTGCGCTCGCAAGTTGATGTCAGCCAGCTACGACGACCTCACCTCCGCCTCCGATCATGCTTGCTCGAAGTAAGCCGCTCACACCCGACTCTACTCGATGCAGGGAATGGCGACCTGCACCCGGATCTCAATCTCCTCAACTGCTCACTGGGCATGGCGGATCAGCCGACCATCCTCCTCAGGTCCCCAGCACCGACAAAAATTGGAAGCCCCTTTGGATTCAAAGCCTGGTGGCGCTCTCAGGGGCCTCGCCGGCCCAATAACTGAAGGCTCCGAGTGACAACCTTCTGCTGCTGCTGCGGCAAGCCCCACCTCATCGTGGACTCTCAACCCTCGCTCTCCCCATCGCAACTCCTCGATACAAGGCTCAGGCCCCAAAGAGAAGGACAACCCTGCTAATGGTCCTGGAGCAACGTCGTGCACCCCGTCTGCCATTATCGTGACCACAGCCCAAGGAAAGAGGGAATGATCGCAGACTCAGATTTCACGTCTCACAGCAGCAAATGGATGCCTAACTTGGAAAAGTCCTTAGCGCTTAAATAGCCAAAACTTCCCCCAAGGACACGACATTGCTTAACTAAGGAAAGGCGTTCTGCTGCCTAACGAAATCCCTCCACATGGCGACGCCCTGAAGCACCGCACCATTTTAAGAAAGGCAATTATGACACAATGGCCCTGCGATTCCCAGCGCATTAAAAGCGCAGATGTGACCTGATTGACACGCCCTCCATCAGTATCCTTCAGTCATCCAAGGCAGGATACAAACAGCACAAGCTCCCAAGTGGCTCCCACCAGACCATTCCGCCGACAGTCCAAGTACAGACTCAAGGGATTGACACTAGTGAAGGTGACCAAAAGCCACTAGAAACTCAAAATAAGCAAGCAATCAACCATGTATAGAGATGAGAGCGCCCTACAACCCTTAAGTCATACCATTCGAACAGTAAAGAGAAATTTCAATGACATAAGAGATAAAAGGCAAAATTTAACACTTTTATTCATTGAAGTGTTTTTTTACAAAGTACAAAGTTTGCATCAGCGGGAGTGCAAAAGAAGAAACAGAAGTTCAGGGCCGTCTGGAAGGCTCGATCCTGAGCATAAATGCGCATCACGAGGGGTCACCACATTTTGGTGGCATCTACCCCGGTGCCGATTCCCCTCTCGAAGGGACGAAGTGGATGTCGATCCCTCACTCTCGGCGAGACAGGCACCACCACAGCGAAGGAAAGACATCCATCAGGAGTTTCACCGAAACCGCGACACTTGCCTAGAAGCCCAATGGAACTCTAGGACTCGCCTCCTCTTTAAGCTAGCACCGGAGAACAACCAGCCGCAGCAAGAGCTGGCGACAGCATGCTTTTAGGGGAATGGGACCCCAGAATCAGCATGAAGCCTCGCGACGCCCCCTTACAGGTAGGAACCCTGGCTAGATGGAAAGAAGCCACATGACAATTGTAGAGTGGCCGAGCCATCCTCGTTACAACAAGGAAGCATCTACGAGAGGAGTATGACGAAAGGCTTCAAAAACGGCTACAAATCTCTGGCAGATCCATCCAATCCCCCTGCGAAACTCCACGGGATATGATTCACGCCAAGGACCCTGCATTGCTTTGTTAAGGGATGAGGTTGGATCCCCATAGTATCAGAACCCCTCAATTTATAGCCGCGCAGGAGGCCCAACGAGCTCCCATTAATGTAGAGCTAATTCCCAGGCCGCGAATCTTTTCCAACAGAGCACCAAATCCAGGCGACACCTCAGAAAGGCTGCATATTCGCATGGGGAAGGAGCGACGCCCCTGAGAATCGGAGACTGGCGCATCTCAAGAAGGCCCACGCAAACCGAAGGCAGGACCCACCTTTGACGTGCCAGGGCCCGGCAATGGGCCGTCCCTAGGCATGGGGGGCTAATGATGGGTCCAACATGGATCTAGGCCGGAACCAATGAATTCCAGTTGGACAAAGATGGGTTCGATCAGCAGAGGGGCCCAACCCAGCGATGACGTCCCAAGAGATTCAGAAGCAATGCCCGCTAGGCGCCCCTAATATGTAACCAATCAGCGTCACTCGCACCCCTGCAGAGGCAACCGCAAACTACCGGCGTAGAAGGCGCCTGCTCAGAGGATGTTAGCCAATGCGAGATAAGATCAAGGCTGACAAGCTACAACATATGTTGCCCCAGTAGCCGCTCAGCCGATCCAACAACGGTCTCCCAGCCTCTACAAGGCGACAACTGACACCGTTGGCCATTGTCAGCGCTTAGCAGGCGACAAATACCAGTAAACCTCTTGTCGGAGATCCCGACTCCCAAAAGCCTCACTAAAGGAGCCTACAAATGCCCTCTCCATCAACTGAGAGGGAGAGAAAAATTCCCACTTCCATAAATTGCCTAAGCGGTGTTCTAAGATCGAAATCCTGATCCTAGCACCCAGCACTCAAGGCAATAAGGAGAAAGAACCAGCTCTCTTCCCTCAAACCGCCGCCATGCTACGGCAACAATAGTGAGCCACTCCTAGCAGTGCAACAAAGGGAACACAAGCCTCTTTCGAGCATCCCACACACTCCCTACATTCTAGCATTTGTACTTTTTTATCACATTTACTTCCATATGTGCATCTTTCCAAGGAAAATATTTCTGATTTGAGCGTTAGAGTGTTTACAGTGGGACAATCTCCCGTTGTCCTCAAACCTTTTATTTGTAGTTTATGGCACGCAGGGCCCAAGTTGATAGATGCGGAGATTGGACCCGTTTGTGATCCGACTAAGTCGAGAAATCTGAAAGCTTCTTAATCTGCACGAGAATCCGGACCCAGGGACGCATTAGTTTTCATTGAACTACAGAAGGCTAATGATAAGGTGCCTCGACAAGTCTTAATCTAGGTGCTAGTGAAGAAAAAAGCTATTAAAAATATATTGAGGTAATTAGAGATATGTATGTAGGGAAATGACCAGTGTCAAAACTACATGAGGAAATACTAAAGATTTTTCAATAGGAGTATATCAAGAATCTACTTTGAGTCTTTACTCCGTTACCTAAGTTATGGATGAGCTTACAAGATATGATCAAGACAGTGTTCCTTGGTATATAATACTTGCAAATGATATTATTTTAATGGACGAACGCCGAGAAGGTATATAAATAAAATTAGTATGTTAGAATGAAGAACTGAAATATCAAAGACTTAAGATAAGTATAAATAAAATCAATTGCGTAAAATGTAAATTAAGTACTCTAGATTGAATAATGAACAAATTAAAAGCAATTGTCAAGATATTCTACAAACAACAAATTTTTCATTAAAGATCTATAATTCAAAAAACTAGAGATATAAATAATAACATGACGCATAGGATCGACATAGTATGGTTGAAATGTAGGGCTATATCGGATGTTCTTTATGATAAAAATATACTTCTAAAACTAAAATAAAAATTTTATAAGATAACTACTAGACCCGCTACATTTTGTGGATCAAACTGTTGGATAATAAAATGTGCAAAAATTGAACCTTATAGAGATAATAATGTTAAATGGATGTGATGCATCCCCGGGTCCGGGTTTTCGAGCGGATTAAAGAGCCTTCGAATTTCTCGATCGGGTCGGATCACAAATGGGTCCGGTCTCCGTATCTCACAACCTAAGCCCTGCATACCATAAACTACAAACAATAGATCAGAAACGACGAGAGGTTGTC
Organism: Nepenthes alata; assembly: GCA_028571085.2. NCBI lineage: Eukaryota > Viridiplantae > Streptophyta > Magnoliopsida > Caryophyllales > Nepenthaceae > Nepenthes > Nepenthes alata. The sequence continues at coordinate 1,455 of JAOVVI020012429.1, read as the reverse complement.
CCACCGTAAATACTCCGACGCTGAAGTCAAAAATCTTTTTCTAAGAACGAAAAGATGCACGCGTAAAAATAAACGTGATGAAAATGCAAGAATGCTAAAATACGGGGAGTGCGTGGGCTGCTAAAAGAAGCTTGTGCTCCCTTCGTTGCACTCCTAGGAGTGGCTCACTATCGTTACCGCAGCATGGCGGTGGTTCGAAGGAAGAGAGCTAGTTCATTCTCCTCACTACTTTGAGCGCTGGGTGTTAGGACCAGGGTTTCGATCTCAGAACGCCACTTAGGCAGTTTGTGAAAGTGGGAATTCCGTCCCCCTCTCCGTTGGTGGAGAGGGTATTTGTAGGCTCCTTAAGGGTGGCTTTTCGGGAGCCAAAATCTCCAACAAAGGGTTTGCCGAGATTTGCCGGCCGCTGAGCGCTGGTGGTGGCCGGCGGTGTCCATCGTCGCCTTGTGGACGCGGGGAGACCACTGTCGAGCATGGCCAACGCAGGCCTTTTTGACTTCACTTGGATTGGTTGAGTGGCTACTGAGCGGCGTGTGCTACTACTTATAAGCATTGACCTTATCTCCCATTGGTAGACATTCTCTGAGCCGACGTCGGCGGTCTACGATCGCCTCTGCAGGGATGCGAGCGATGCTAATTGGCTACGTATCTGGGGCGTTTAGTGGGCCTTGCTTCTGAATCTTCTGGGATGTCGTCGTTGGATTGGGCCCCTCTGCTGATCAGACCCGTCTTCTTCCAACTAAACTTCGTTGGTTCCGGCCCAGATCCATGCTTGACCTATCAGGATGAGTGAAGGTATACTAAAAAATAAGATAATAAATCGTAAGCTCTTAGAAATTGTATCCGTAGAGGATAAGATGAGAGCAGGCTATTTTCAGGCACTTAAAACGTAGACCAAAGGAGGTATCAATAAAAAAACGTGAGTAAGTTATAGTTGGAGGCTTGAAGGAAAGAAATGAATGATAAGCCTAGGAAAATTTAAAATGATGCGATAAAGAAACTACTTAAAATTACGTATACTATCCGAAGATATTTCACTAAATCAAGTAGAATGACGAAACTGAATTTATATAGCTAATCCCACATAGCAGGGCTTAAGGCTTTGTTATTATTTTTGTTGTTGCCATTATCACCCTCTCCGTTTTATTGAATTTTAGAACCAAGGGAATCAAATCTGTTATTTTTATAATATCTCCCTGATTTTTAAAGTTGACTTGTCAATTGTTCTGGTTACAATTCCTAAAAGAAAAAAGGAATCAGGAAAGACGGAGCACAATTGTGCCTTCAGGCTACCTCGTATATCTGCTAAAGGTAGAGTTTGTATTAACAAAAAATGAAGGAGTAATTTATCCATGTCTTACTTTCAAATCTAAAGGTTATTTTTGCTGAACAAAAATTGCATCCAGATTACCCTCTTTGCTCTTCTTCCCTCAAGTTGCATTCTCTAACATTGCA
>JAOVVI020012427.1:0-12247 GCA_028571085.2 Nepenthes alata | reverse complement strand
GGAATTTAGATAAAAATATGGATGAAAATATCAATATTGATAGGGGTCATACTAATATTGGATATATCAGATAATATATGTTGGTAATTGATATATCAGAAGGAAATTTTTTTAGAAATATAAGTTGACAATGTATATTGGCTGATATTTTAAATACCAATCGATATATTTTTAATACGATAACATGTCACAATATTATTGTGGTATAGAAAAATATCGACATCAAAAAACCTGATAGTGATGCATACTGGTTGATATTATCGATCAATATTTGCACTATAAATTACTTATCATCAAACCATTTTAACAAAATTTTTGTTCTGATTCTAGATGCCCTAAATATTGCTATGTTAAGCATGCTCTAATGTAATGTAATTCTTGGTTATGCATCCTGCTTTATAAAATAGTCAATTGATAGAAATGTAAGGCACATACACCCACTGGGAATAAAGTCCTTGATTGTTGTTCGTACATACATATTCAAATTGTCATTAATTTCTTCTGGTTCTCTTTCCTTCTTCAATATCTATGGCTGACTGCTTATACCTATAGGGTTCTTTCTTCAAACAATTTTACGGGAAGCATACCAGAGACATTTGGTAATCTTAAGAACCTTACAGAATTGTAAGTTATCTGGTTGCATACATGTTTTTTTACTAAATACTTTATTTGTATGTTAATTAATATTAAATTTATTTGCTGATTGCAGTAGGATAGATGGAAGTATATTATCAGGAAAGATACCTGCTTTTATTGGAAATTGGTCAAAAATTCTAACAGTGTGAGTGATGTATCTTATTTCTTATGCTGGTTGTTTCCTTTACGAATCTTGACCAACAATCATGAAGAAAATTTCACTTATGCTATCTCAAATGAGTTTGTGTTCATTCCTAGCAGGCATATGCAAGGCACAAATATGGAAGGGCCTATTCCCTCTACCATATCTCTATTGACGAACTTAATTTCTTTGTGAGCATAAATTTATCTATGTACTTGGCTAAAAGACCAAAAGCCTAGAAAAATAAAAAGAAATTCTGATTTCTTTAATTTGCTAGGAGGATATCGGATCTACATGGGACAAGTATGGCTTTTCCTAATTTGCAGAATCTAAAACAATTACAAGTGTTGTAAGTTCATATGCAATGACATCAAGGAGCAAATTTTTATTACATTAATTTGAATTGATCAACTTGTCATATAAGTTGTTATTTTTGTCTAGGGTACTTAGAAATTGCTTGCTCATTGGTACTATCCCAGAATACATTGGCGATATGACGAGCATGTGGATTCTGTAAGCTTTGGTTTTCTTCTCAGGTTTTTCATTCATTGCCCATGCCCAGGAAACTATTCACTATCTTCTTGTATTCATACATTGACTCTAATTTTGATGTGAACACACATAAATAAAATAATTGATATTATGGATAAGTAGAAATGAATCCACTAGTTTTAGAAGATTTATTGTAATTTAGAAAATCTTTGATATTTTTATAGATTTTTAAAGATATATTTTTAAAAGAAATAATTTTAATAGATTTTAAGTCTACTAATGATTAGGGAAATAGCATCTTTTCCTTGTATCCTATGTTAACTCTAATTATGATATGAAATACATATAAAGAAAATAACTAGTACTTTGGATTACATGAAATGTATCTATTAGTTTTAGAAGATTTCTTTCAATTCAAACAATTTTAGATATCTAATTTTCATATATTTTCAAAGATACATTTTTAAAGTATTTTGATAGATTTTAAGTCTATTAATAATTAGGAAAATAGTATCCTAGTTAGTCTACTTAATGTATGCATTGCCCATCAATTGAAATTTGGACCAATGTTAAGTGGTGAATATGATTGAAATTTTGGAGATTTATATTTGTTCTTGATTGGGGGCATCATAAATTTTTCATTAATATTTGACTTTTTAATAGTAATGGTAAAGTTAGGGACCCAAGAGTTAGAATAAAAAGTAGAGAGATATCTTTTATCCTAGGAAATATCTTCAAGTTGAAGGACTAACCCCAAATATTTTTTTATTGTAGGGACCTAAGCTTCAATAGGTTAACTGGGAATATTCCAGACACAATTGGAAATTTGCAATCTCTTGAATATATGTAAGTTGGTTTCTAATATTATGCTTAGTAGGTGTTTTTTTTTTTGGGCCCATCTTTCCAATATGATGGTTAGCTTTTTCAACCTTAAACAATAGCAAATTTTGGTCGTATAGGTTTCTTACAAACAACTCACTAAATGGATTAGTACCAAGTTGGCTGGTGACTAGCAAAGAGTCTTTGTGAGCATTTTTTTTTTTTTTTAAATCCCATGTACCTTTTGTCCAAATTTTTATCATTTGGGTAATAAAAGATTGATTGATTATATTACATTCTTCCTCTCTCTTCCTTGCCTACAGTGACGTGTCTTACAATAACTTTACTGAATCAGTCACGGCTAGTTGCAAGCAATCAAACGTGTTAGATTTTTTTCTAAAATTATATCTCTAGTTGTTCCATTTCTTTCAAAATATTTTTGATTGAATAATATTTTTGTATATAATTGACAGGAACTTGGTTTCTAGTTTTCCATTGACAAAAAGCAATGCGTAAGTTCTTAGCACAACTCTTCCTCCTTATACTTTGCTTAATGAGCTAGAAATCTTTATTGATTAAGGTGAAACTCTACTGTGCAGAAATTCTTGGTGCTTGATGAAGGACCTCCCTTGCCCCACAATGGCAGAATGTAAGTCCGTAGTTCTTTCTGCCATAGATTATAATACATATTCATGAAAACATTTTTATCACTCTCTCACTGTCAATCTGCAGACTCTTCTTTGTTTATTAATTGTGGTGGAAAAGAGATGAGCTATGACGGGAATGAGTATGAAGAAGATTTGAGCCCCTTTGGGCCATCATTTTTTGCTTCTTATGATTCAACTAAATGGGCTTACAGTAGCACAGGAGCTTTTCTGGCAGCTCAGAATGCTGATTATATAGCATCAAACAAATTCAATCTTAATATAACAGGCCCTGAATACTATGAAACAGCTCGGCTTGCGCCTTTGTCACTGAGGTATTATGGCCTTTGCTTACGAAAAGGAAGCTACAGGGTGCAATTACACTTTGCAGAAATAATGTATTCTGATGACGTCAGCAGCATTGGAAGACGTATATTTGATGTATCCATTCAGGTAAAAGAAGAAAATCTCTCCCATATTAGATTTTGTTGTGTGTTATTTATTGTTTAACAATCATATGGGAAAACTTTTGATGATTGCTTAGAAAAAGGGGGGATAATCTATGCTATAGAATAAACCCTAAGAAAGAATACAAGTTCATGGATTACTAATTGCTAAGAAATACAGAGACTCTCTCTGGGCTAAAGTATCTGTGTTAAACACCTAATGGATACTAACACTCTCCCACATATTTGAACATATTTTAGAAATGTTTGGAAAATTTTTTTGTTTTAGAAGTTTTGCTTATTTTTTATGTATCTTGGCAATTTCAAGGTTAAAAGCGATAAAGCTAAAATATAAATATCGCTTGATATATAAAAATTTTGTTATATTAAGTTTTGCTTAATATGTTAACTTTTATTATTATTATTATTATTTTCTTACAATAGTTTGCTGAATTTAATATTTTAAATTTATTTATATTGGGTTAATTGTCTACTTTCTTATGAAATTATTTTGGATAAAGAAACAAAAAATATTTATATATTTTTTATTAATTTAGTATAAAATAGTGTTTGTAAGCAATTACAAAAAAAAAACTAAACTAATATTTTAGTTAGCATATATTGTCTTCATTTCTATAAAAGTAGCATGTCGTTGTATTGGTATAGTGCCAATCTCCATGCTTCTTTGGCTAATCGGACTTTCTAGCAGGGAAATTTAGTGCTGAAGGATTTTAATATCATGGAAGAAGCTGGTCATGTTGGCAAGGGAATTACTAAGGATTTTACAAATATTCTTGTCAATAGCAGCACATTGGAGATCTCCTTATACTGGGCAGGAAAAGGAACAACTCATGTTCCTAAAAGAGGTGTATATGGGCCTCTAATATCTGCTATCACAATAACCCCCAGTAAGTATTTTTTATTTGAGTATATAAAAAAAATATTAGTAGATTTGTATCCATTTTAGAACTTTTAATACCAATATTTTCTAATATTATGATAATATATCAATATATTTTCATATTAGTTATATATGATCAAATTTAGTCATATTAATTTATAATTTTTTAAATTTTTTTATATTAATTAGTATTATCTGATATATTCAATACCTTTATGATTTCAATCAATACTTTTTATCCATAAATGTTTTTAAAATTAAAATTCTTGTTTAACTTGTTTTCCTTCCCGTTGCAGATTTCAACACTCATACAGGATATTCTGTTGGTGCTATTGTTGGAATTATAATTGCTTCGTGTGTAATTCTAGCATCCCTTTTGTTATTTCTCCAGATGAAAGGGTACTTGGGAAGAAAAAGTAAGGGAGATGAAGGCAAGTAGATATTATATGATTTTTTTCTGTTAGTTGAAAAATGCTAGTGATCAACATCTTTTTACTTAGATGTCAAAAAATTAAATATTGGTTGATGTATATCGGCTCTCTAATAGAAAAATATTACTAAAACAGAGATATAGTAATGTTGTAAGTAATAATATAATTAAGGCAATAATTCAAGTACACATGAGATAATAAATGTATATAATTTGCTCTTGAGATAAGTGTTATGTCCATGTGCACAAGTTAAAATGATTTCACTATAATCAAAGGAGTACAAGTGATAAAAATATCCTGACCATATTATTCTCACAAAAACTCTTGATTATTTTATAAAACCTGAACCCATAGAGGTAGAGTGTAATATCTTGAATATTTGTATTCGATTTAATTAGGTTTATTTATTTATTTTTTGATAATTTGGGGTGGGATAAAAATTAATTTAATATTATAAAAATTTTGAAGAATATTTAAAATTGTTGGGTCGGCACCCGGGGTGCGCTAGTTTGATCCCACGAGTATCGATTTAAATTTTGTGATTAAAAGAAAATAAAATATCTAACAATAATAATAATAATAGAAGCAGTTGGGGAGAGAGAGAGTGCAGCATGGGGGTTAGGGTTTTTGCTGCTGAGTGAGCGGTGGAGGGCATAGCTGGTAGCGGCGGCGATCGCTGTGGATGGTGGGAGCGGTGGCAGCTCGCGAGCAAGGCTATAGTGGCGTGAGAGGGGAAGCAGTGGCGGCTGCGCGTGTGGAGAGCCGCGTAGGAGGCAGAACCACGCGAATGAGAAGAGGAGAAAATGGAGGCTTTTGGGTCCGATTTCGAGCTCGAACTAGTTAAAAAAATGGTAGATTAGATCGAGGCAAGTGCATCCATACCCTTCTCTTCCGTTCTTATTAATATTCGTTCGATCCCCTTTGGGTATTATTGTCCCGATACTCAACCCATGCATGTATATGTGATACACATAGCTTAATTATATATATATGTAAATTCCATATCTAGCTGCTTAGTTTTCGTCCGATTCCTGTAACACGAAAACCCTAACCATGCACGGTACTGTTCACCCACAACCGAACCTATTTACCCATGAAATTATTAGGGGCTTTTGCTTAAATTGGGACTAGATCATCATTACCCATAACTTATGTATTCTAATTTATTAATTGGGTATCCGATTTAGTGGTATAATGTAAAAACCCGTTCGCCGGAATCCTAGGATGCATCCAAACTATGTTTGATCAATTAATTCGAGTTTAATACATACTTTAGCCTTAATTATGAGTTACCCATGTCTTGGTTATGAACATATATCGGTAGAGTGATCGAATTCCAAGGTTTGACCCGTTTGTGCATCCGAGAGCCCTAACCGGCGCCCTGGCACTAATCACCCGAAATTATATAGGGCTTTTGCATAATTTTATCTTGTTCAATTGATGCTTGATCATATGAAATTATATATACTCAATTGTTTATTCCAAAAATATTAATGTGAACCTTTGTGAAGAAATTATCATCCGAAAACTCCAAAGTTACGTTTAGCCAATGTGGTAAGAATTTCTAATTGTTCCAAAGCGTTATATTAAATCATGCATATGTGTAAAGTCACGCAAAAAATTAAACCTTCAAGAAAAAATAATTTGTGTCTATATATAAAAATTAAGCATGATATGCAAGAATACGGAGGAAATGTCATAATTAGTTATGTGTATAATCCGTTCTCCCAGTGTCAGAACTATGTGAACGAAATTTAGTGGACTTTTCCTCAAAAGTTAAAAAACTATAAAATCTGGACTATAGATTTATGTTGGAGGGTAATATTCCCAAGCCTGCCACTGACGTTATAGTGAAAATTTATGGATAACTCTAACCGCACATCCTGGCTGCATATTAGAGTGGATGATGTCCTTGGCAAGCCTTAGGATATTACTGTGGAAGAACGAGGACTGCCTCTGGACCGCGAGAGGTTAGGATAGCAATTTATTGGCGCTGTACACTAGGTGATAGGTATACCGCTATACCACGTGGTGTCTGACCTATCAATGGACAATATATGTGAATGGCCCCCCCGCTGGGTCGATAATAAGAGCTCACAGCCTTAGATCATGTGGAGTATCATGATCTTTTCCTCATTTTTTCGCATCGTTAGCTGGTACGGTCTATTGGTTCTGATCCATAAATATAAGTAGTTACATATAATTTATATATCAAAGAGAAGAAGAATAAAACGCGAAAAGTTAATTGTGTCCCATAAGTATAATCGATCATGTCTTATGTTTAAGCATCCCCTTTATGCTCATATATTCCCTTCCCGCTTTATCCTGATTATATTGCTTACCATCTTAATTATTATGCACTTGCTGGACTTTTAACTTACTCTTGCTGCTTTCTTATCTCCAAATTAGTACAGGCTTATACCCTATTACACAGGGTAGAGGATTAGAAGTCGGAGAGGCTCGAAGTTTTGCATGATAGCTTGAAGATTTAATTTTGTGATTTTATACCTTTGGAGCCTTTTCTATTATTTTGATAATCATGTTTAATGACAATGATGATATTGTATATGTGGTTAGCTTCTGTTGTATTTGTTTGATTAGTTGCTTATGTCAGTTTATATGGTTTAATTATGCCGACATCACACCCAGCGTTATGACATTGTTGCCACATGTTGTTGACTGTAGCTATGGATCCTGCGTAGGTGTTGTGTTTGTCTGGATGTTGGGATTTGTATCGGATGGGCTTTCTGGTTGTGTCGGAGTTATTTTGGATGGATCATTATTATTGTACAGGATATTTAACAGATTTTGTATTTATTTGGCGGCTATATTACAGATGAAATTTTGTCAATTTTTTGGTAGAAAATACGGTCTGTCATAATTGGTATCAGAGAATAAGATACTTTAGGTTTGATGTGAATCTTGTGCGAAAGTCTAGGCTAGAGTAAGATAGATTGAATAAAATAATCAAAGGAGTAGGATTACTAAGATAGGTCGAATAGTTCCAGTTGCTCTAGTTTATATGACTTAGACTAAGATTAAGGTAGAATTAGTAGTCAAGAGTGGCTGCTAGGTTGTGGTACCCTAAGTTAGTGCCTTAATCAAGACAAGTTGGTTAACTTAGGTTAGAACTAAGATAAAAGTTAGTGTCTAAGTGGTGAACTAACCTATATTATTTTTATCCCAAGAAGGATATCTGTAGCCGATCGTGCCGCTTAGGCTAAGGTTGAGATATGAAAGTGGTCAACCATGTGATAGCAAAGCTGGACATCTGAATTTGTTGAATGGAATGACGAGACTTGAAAAATCTTAGAAGGGCTTATCCAGACGAGAACCGGGAGATAGGATGTTGAAGGAGAATACCTTAAGGATTGACTTAGGTTGATCTTGGTCTGAGGATTAGGATTAGGAATGCTTGGATAGCATGATAAGTGAGATGGATAAGGTGAAATCGTGGGCTCGAGGTCTGGATGACTTGGATTTGATTCGGGTATTTGTGAATTCGAGGATGATGAATTGTGATTGATATATTAATGATCAAGTGTTTAAATTCTAAGTGACTCATGTTAAGGTCATTGTATGATTGACATATTTCGTAACCATATGTAATCATGAGTCGATGTCGGGTTATATTTCGTTGAAGTGCTGCATCAACATACTTTCATAACTGTCCGTTCCGACTTCCAGAAGTACCACACCTACCATGAGCTCCCCACCCGCTCAAGCCTCAAATCCCGAAGCCCCGCACTTGTCGTGAGCTCTCCACCCGCTTGAGCCCAAAATCCCGAACCCCTGCGCTTACGTCAGCACGAGCTGTGCTCGAGTGTAAATTCCCAAGACCCCCCACTAGCTACTCGCCTCCTTCTCGCTAGAGCGCACGTAGGGTTTCTCATGAAACCCTCCATGCGCCCATAGCGCACTCAAGTGGCGCTCGAGCGTCGCGGCAACTCGTTAATTTTTAAACCTGTTTTTTCAAGCCCTCTATAAATATTCTCCTTATTTTCAGTTGCCCTAATCTGAATAGCTGCATTTTGGAGCGCCCCTCTTGAGAGAAATTCTTCTTTTACTTCATTATTCTTGCTCCAATTGAGAAAACTGAAACTATACCATCGTGCTTCATGTTCTAACCAGTTTTCTCACCATTTCTCTTTACCGATTTCATTCTCCTACTTGATAACCTTCGTGACGATGTTGGTAGCATGGACATTGAGTTCCAGTGGTGTTCAACAATTCAAGTAGCTCGAGAGGAAAGATTAACGTGAAGACTGAAAAGCGTCCGATTCTATTGTCACGGACAAAAATTGAAGGAGTTCCTTGGTAGGAATCACAAGACGGGAGTAAGTTGGTTAGGTTAACATATCGTTACCACTCGGTCTATAAGTTTATTTTTATAGTGTATTCCTTCCTTGGCCATTAAAGCCCGGAGGATTTTTCTCGATTACCATGGGTATCGAGTTTTTCTTTTGTCATAAAAAATTGTGTCTTTTTATTACTGCTTATTATCATATATATTTCTTATGATTATTATTGTTGGCATCTAGAAATAAATATTCATTACGTGTATTGAATATTTAATTTTTTACTATTTCTGCTATTATTGCACGGGGTTGAAACATTGTTGTATAATTTGGGACGAAAAGTTCTTTTTTAATTGATATCAGATACTCACTCCGATCTACGACCTCAAAATCTAGATATATACTAGTGGATCTCTATCCATGCCTTCCTTCTTTGACTGGAATAATTATGTGTATTGGAAGGTTCGTATGCGAGCTTTCCTCAAATCGATGGATGAACAAGTGTGGGCTAGCACTCAAACAGAGTGGACACCACCCAAAAGTTCAACCAACGATGAACCAAAAGTGTTATCTTTGTGGTCAAAAGAAGAACTTGATGCGTGTACTTAGAATAGTAAGGGATTACATGTTATTTTTATGATTGTGTTTTTTGAATAGTTCAAATGAATATCTATGTGTGAGACCACAAAAGATGTATGGGACATTCTTGAAATCACTCATAAAGGAACCAAACTTGTCAAAAATTTAAAATTGCAAATGTTAACCACTAGATTTGAAGAAATTCGTATGAAAGATGATGAAACTTTCAATGAATTCTATACTTAGTTAAACGATATTGTGAATTCCACGTTTAATTTAGGAGAACGAATTCCTAAAAATAGAATTATTAAAAAAGTTCTTAGATCACTCCCTAAACAATTTAGATCTAAAGTCACCACAATCGAAGAAAGTAAAGATCTTGATGAAATGAATATTGAAGAACTTGTAGAATCTCTCCAAATGAATGAGCATAGACTTTTACGGTTAAGGAAGCAAAAATCAATTGCTCTAAAATCAAGTAGGGAAGAGAGAAATCCGGACTCCGATGAAGAATCGAATAGCGATGAAGATTTTACCTTATTTGTTAGAAATTTTAAAAAATTTCTGAACAAAAATAAATCTTCCACTGACAAACCTAATAAGGATTCAAAAAAGATCACTTAAACTTGATAAGAAAGATCGACATGATAGTAAAGAATACAAACCAAAAAATATCTAAAGAGTTCAATGTCACGAGTGTAAAAGTTTTAACCATTATCGTACTTAATGTCTAAATCTTAAACGCTAACAAGGTCAAGCCTTAAAAGTCAATGCAACCTTAAGCGATGACGAAGAAGATGTTGAAAGATATACAGAAGATAGCCCTATCAAGTACATGGCTTTTATGACCTCGATGTGTAGAAGTAACGAACATTTAGAAGATAGTCTTAAGCTATTTGATGACTCTGAGAACAAGTCAAAATCTGAACTGTATCACCTTTAGGATATTTATGATAAATTATTTAAAGAATATCCACAGATCAAGAAAATAAATGTGTCATTAAAGTATAAATTGACAAAAATGAAAAAAAAAATAGCTCTTAAATTTGAGTTAGACACAAAAGTTCAAGAAGTTGAGCAACTAAAAAGTTTTTTTAATGAAAAAATTATGACTTTTGAATCTAATCTTGAGACTGCTCATAATGATTTGAAATAATTTTTAAATGAGTCTAAAAAATTAGACCATATGCTGGGGCTTGGGAAAGTTATTGAAAATATAAAGGGTTTGGGATATGTTGAGAGAATTCCCAACGTGGCGCGCAACCTAAAACTATTTTTATTCCCACCACAAAAATTTTACACAAAAACACTAACACACCTAAAATCACTAAGTTAATACCTTAATGTATGGAGAAAGAATTTAGCTCAAATCCCGTGCCTAATCCATATAGCCAAAAGGGCATGAACAAACCCACTACATTTGTATCTACTTGCCATGGGTGCGGCATTATTGGCCATATTCATCCCAATTACCCTATAACGTCTTTTCAAAATAATCTTTGACAAAATTCAATGATAGAAATCTCGTAAATCATATTCACCTTCTGAAAGATCAAGTGATACATTTAACCAAAACTATAAAATGGTCAGAAAATATGGATCAAGAAGAGTGAGCTATATTACCCTTTGACCATTCGTGATAAAAGGGGGAGTAGATTTCTATTCTTCGGGGATATTGTTCCTATTAGGGGGTGTTAAAGAAATTATTTTTTCAAAGGGGAAGACCATTTCTGTTATTTTTAAAATTGTTTCTATTATTTTTATTAGGGTGATATATTGTTATTTTTGTAAGGGGAAGATATTATTATTTTTGTTAGGGGAGAAAATATTCTTTTTGTTAGGGAGAGATATTGTTATTTTCGTGAGGGGGAGATAATGTTATTTTTGTGAGGTGGAGTTCTTCTTTTATTTTTATTGCTACTGCCTTACCTTCATTCATTTTGTTGTTGCATGTTATTTTCCTTGTCTATTGCTACCGCCATATTATATCATATTGTATTATACTTATTTATACTAATCATGTTTAATCAGACAACACAGTTATAATATCGGCGCGGCAGTCACAACATCGACACTACAATGCTAGTGTAGATTTTTATGTTTACATGTATTATTTTTATTTCTCATTAGGTGTAGATTTTTATGTATACGAGTTCTATCTAGATAGTGTCTAAACCCGTATTTTACTTATATTTTTTTTATGCGTTTTGTCATAGAATTGTCAAAGGTGGAGACTATTAGGATTATTTTTATGATTGGCATATTCCGTGACTATATATAATCATGTGTCAATGTCAGGTTGTGTTTTGTTAAATTGCTGCATCAACTTATTTCTGTAACTTTCTGTTTCAGCTTCCAGAAGAATCACGCTTGCCATGAGCTTTCCACCCGCTCGAGCCTGAAATCCTGAAGCCCCGTGCTCGCCGTGAGCTCTCCACCCACTCGAGCCCAAAATCCCAAACCCCTGCACTTGAGTTGCACTCAAGCACAAATTCCTGAAACCCCCACTCGCTGCTCCCCTCCTTATCACTCGAGCGTACATAGGGTTTCTCATGAAATCCTCCGTGCGCCCGCTGCGCGCTCAAGTCGTGCTCGAGCACCGTGGAATGGGCAAATTTTTAAGCCCATTTTTTTGAGCCCTCTATAAATATTCTCCTTATTTTCAGTTTCCTTAATCTGAATAGCTGCATTTTGGAGCACCTCTCTTGGGAGAAATTCTTCTTTTACTTCATTATTCTTGCTCAAATTGAGAAAACCAAAACTATACCGTCGTGCTTCATGTTCTAACCGATTTTCTCACCATTTCTCTTTACAGATTTCATTCTCCTGCTTGATAACCTTCGTGACGATGTTGGTAGC
>JAOVVI020012426.1:0-12248 GCA_028571085.2 Nepenthes alata | reverse complement strand
ACTCCAAGACAGACAAAATATCATAAACTAAGTCCAAAACTCTACAATGTAAGATCCGCGGCCTATTTTGCTCTTACAACCTATTCGGTCTCATCTAGAAGGAAGAAGAAGTAAGAGTAAGCTAACAACTCAACAAGTATATTACGAATAAATAATCAACAATATATATTCAAATGAAACACGAAACAAGATGGAGGCATTATAAGAGGATACATGGAGATATAAAATGTAATTTAATGCACTTTTTAGGATTTATATTAATATTTACAGATCAGGATTAGTAAACCTTACCAAGTAAAAGTGCGAGAGAACGAAAAAATGCTTATGATAACCTCATGATCTAAGGTCATTTGCTCCTATTATTTACCCGGAGATGGGCCAAATAAATCACATATGCCCATATGTCCCCAGGGGCTCAGAAGCAGTCATGGTCTTTCTACAGTAATATTCTAAGGCTTGTTAAAAGTATCACTCGTTACAATACGCGGTCAGGATAATCCATGAGTATTCACTGCCATACCAATAGCATGCCAAAGAATATTACCCTCTAAAATATGAATCCATAATCCTAGTTTCATGATTTTTATTCTTTTGAGGAAACGTCCACCATACTTCTTTCACAATATCTCCATTCGGAAGAACAAATCAATCATATAATAAATTGTGAAATTTTTTTTTAAATACTCGCATACTTTTATCTTACTTTCGGATTTAAATCTTTTCACGACTTAATTTATATATATAAATATCGTAAAACATGTGAAAGAATAGAAATTCTTACCATCGAAAGACAAATATAATTTTATGAGCTTTTGGACAATGTTTCCTTCACAAACGGATCACAAACATACTTTTTGAGAGCACATAAATATACATATGCAAATAAATATAGCTTATATAACAATTAAATAATATGAAATTAAGCAAAATTTTAGATTGTCTTGGATGAACAGTAATAGTGCACTTTTTAGAGTTATTGGACATGCCAAACAGATCAATATTTAAAAAAGCAACATCCAACCGATGGGTATACATATTTAGGATATGGGTAATTCATAATTGAGGGCAAAATATGTATAAAATTTTAAATTGGATAGGGTATCCAGGCTGGCACAGGTTTAGAGTTTGGCGAAGCTATACCATGCAAATCGAAGAAAAAATCAGGCATTAAACAATAAATACTTCAAGCAATAATCATGAGTTCCATATTTTATATATTTGGGTGGGTATCAAATGAAAATACATGAAAACAATGAATAAAAATTAAAAGGAAGAATAAAAAAGGTATGTGTGCATTTGTCTTGACCTGATCTATAACTTTTTAAACTAGCTCGAATTCAAAATTAGACCAAAAACTCTCCATTTCTTCCTCTTTCTCTCGTCTCCCTCCCTCTCTCTACCCTAAACCCTCTGCTTCCGAGGGCCCCTCCCCTCACCTTCTTTCCTTCTACTATCTATTATTATTATTATTATTATTATTATTATTATTATTATTATTATTATTATTATTATTATATTATTTTTTTAATCTCAAAAATTAAATTGATACTCGGGCGATTGAACGGGTGCACCTCGGGTGTCAGCCCAACAAGTCCAAATATCCTCCAAATTGTATAATATTTAATTAATTTTTATCACGTCTAAATTATTCAAAATAATAAATAATTTTAATTAAATTGAATAAATATTTAAAATATTACAGAACGTCCCCAACTTTAAGTTATTAATAGATACACATAGTACTTGCTTAACTATGAGGGTTTTATGCATGTTATTGTATGACTTTTCCTTTTAGACTATTGGGTGTCCTAAATTTCAGATATATCACAGATTTCATCATTTAGGACTTTCTTCTCTAATTTCGATGTTCAAACATCCTTCAAACAAGGAAGGATTAGTTTGGAGGGATGCTCAAGAACCGTTGGAATAATTGATTAATGAGGGGCAACCCTTGAAATTGCATTATTTCCTCTCGACCTTCTTTTGAGGTCAATACTTACAAATGAAGGGTTGTTACCTTACACGTTTGGCTCTTAGCCTTGTCCTATAAGGACTTTAACATTTTTGACATACTATTGATCTGGGCTACCTAAACTTCAACATCTGAATTTGCTAATAAATAAACATCACCACGACTACCCTCCTCAGGGTCAAGGTCATGGGATGCAACATCCTTTGGCGGTTAGCTTTCTTGGCTTTCCGCTATTGTCAAATCTCAAAACTTAGTAGGTCTTATTATTTTTAAAAATTATAATCCCAAATAAATTTAATAATTAATATTAAAATTTAAAAATCTAGATGTGACAAATTAAACATATGTAAGATCAACATATAATCCGCACAAGTTCTAATCGGATTACTATTCGGACAAAATAATCATGATCTGCTCCAAACAGTCATAAGAAAATATCAAAATAATAAAAGTGATTCATCCACATAAAAAAATAAACTCAACAAATCTCAATATATAGTCTAAAGACCTACATTCAGCCGACTCTACAATCCAAAAATAGCCCAACATGAAATATAGTTCATTAATTTGATATATAATGGTGCCATCTATCTAAATTAAATAATAAGCTCACCAGAATATACTATGCCACACTTGATCTCACCTGCTCTTACAATATCGCCTAATCCTCTATTTTGAATGGATAAAATATAAAATATGAGTTGAAAGCACAACAAATATCATATATAAAAATAAACGTGTCCAATAAAATAGATGTATGATCTAAAATCAAATATCAAATCAAACGAAGGATATAAATCTAAATTGTCGATATTCAAAATCCAAAACAGAATCCAATATCAAAATTTAATAGTCGTCTTATACTCAAATCATATATCAAATCTAAAATAAATGTTTAATAAAAAACAGTTCTCTCAAAATGTAGATATATATATATATATATATCAAAGGTGACTCGAATGTCAAATCCAATAACAAAAGTCAAGTAGATGTCTAATCTAAAGCCCAATCAAAACGTGATTCAAGGCAAAATCCAACAGTGATATAATCCAATCGCGTGGATAGAAGTCACAGCAATATCGCAATAAATAGTCCAAAGTTCGATTCAAAATAATATTCAAAATTTGATATACAAGACATCAAAATTTATCTATGAGTAAAATCGACGAATTTTAAATTTAAATCCAAATCAAAATTCAAATACCAAATCCATGCAAAAATACAAAGTAAGCAGTAATCTTATTTTTAATTATTTAAAGACTAATTTGAGAAAATGATTACTCATATTCTCGATAACCTTAGGTTAAATCACATATAATTTAGGTTAGCATGTTAGGCCATCTATGTACTCTGTTTTCCATAAGTAAGGTTGCTCGTTATATTTTATCACCTATAATTTTTCGTATAATTTTTAAGTTTGTGAGATATATTAGGATATCCAAATATTATAAATTTTCATTAAAAAACTAAAAGAGTAAGTCACTACATCCAAACATTTCCTATCGATGAAAAAAATTTTAATAATAAATAACTCTCCGTCAGGAGTTTGTTAAAATATCTAATAACAAATTCAAATGTATTGACCATAATTCAGCACATACATGTGAAAATGTACAGCATAATGTAAAATTTTATACTTATTTTTATACAAATAAATTGATATAAATATATACAATATTTGATAATTATCTATTTTTAAAAAATGACAACCTCCGAAAAATAAAATAAAACCCTCAAACAACCGATAAAAAGGTCACACATGTATAAGAAAAATTAACGGACTCATTAAAAGTACACACACGAGTTTAAAGCTTCCAAATCGAAACAACACATCACTAGACGGAGAAATAGACAAATGATATGATTAGATAATACTTGTTTTGATTTTATATCAAACGAATCTAATAAAAGGATGTTTGAGATACTAGAATTGTACTTTTCTCTCTCCTCTTCACGTGCGCCCTTTCTCTCTCCGTGTCGCTCGACCTCCTCTACCACATGCTTCCACTTCTTGCCCCATGCTTTTCTCCTCTGTGCCACACAGCTTTCACCCACGAACCTCTTCTCTTAACCCCATTTTCTTCCTCGTGTGCGCCTCTTCTCTTCTTCTTCTTTTCTTCCTCGCACGCACCTCTCTCTCTCTCATTGTTTTCTCTTCTTTTCTTTTCTCCTCTACTCCGCCGCACCGCCTTTTCCACTCTTTTTCTTCTTCTCTTCTTCTTCCTCCTGTCGGGCCCTTCCCTTCTCCTTCTTCTCTCTTTCTCTCCACCGTACCGCCTCCTCGCTCTCTCTTTCTTTCTTCTCCTCCCGCATGTGCCTCTTCTTTCTAGCCAATCAGAGTCGTGGCTCTAGTTGCCCCATTTACCCATCAACCAAAATCTCAGCCGATTACTCTTAAAATCGATACATGTAAGTAAAAAATCGACATTAATAAAGAGAAATGAAGAATTTTCTCACCTCAATTTCTTACTCCTCTTTTAGCGATGACGGCTGGATCTTAGTTTGACCCGTGCGTCTTCCTCCTCCCTTCAAACCATTGTATTTTTTAAATAATTGAGAAAAATCGCAGAGAAGATTTACTTATTTTTCCTTTTATGGCGCCGATTTCTCCTTCTCCTTGTCAGTGAAGCTCCCACGCCGCCTTCCCCCTTCCTCTCCTTCTTCTCTTTCCCTCTCTTCTCTCTCTTTTTCTTTCTTTTCTCTTTCCCTTCTCCGCACGTGACTCCCCTTCCATTATTATTATTATTATTGTTGTTATTGTTGTTGTTATTGTTATTATTATTATTATTGTTATTATTATTATTTTCTTTTTCCTCCTTTTTTTAATTTAATTGGCGTTCGAGCACCAATACAGGCACACCGCAAGCACCAATCAAACTAGTCCGAATATCTTTCAAAATTTTTATAATATATATATTTATATTTAATTTTTATCATATCTAAATCATTTAAGATAATAAATATATCCAAAATAAATCAAATTGGAATTCAAAATATTACAGTTCTAGTGTTCACCATTTTGATTTGTTAAAAACATGAATCGTTCCCATGCAAATGAAATCACTGTCAGGAAGGAATAGATGGCTTAATCAGCTTTCCACAGAGGACGTCAATTATAGATACCTGAGATCTAAATTGCCATCCAAAAACATCAAATCAGGTCTTTAAACCACTTAATCTAAGTCCTATATGCCATAATAATTTACAAAAAGTAAAAAAATATGAGACTCATTATCTGATATATCTTTCGATATTCAAAGTAAAAATCTTTTTACAAGAACAAAAGATTGAGAGGGATTTGGGAATTAGGAAAATGTACGGGAGAGATGTAATTAAATTGAAGGATTTGACCTGGTGATTATGAAAGAACATGAATGTTTTTGAGGCTATAGTTTGGTTCTTGCGTCCTTTCTTTTAATAGAATATTTTTTCAATTGAGGGAGGTTCGCCAATCAACAATCAATATGTTTTTTTTTAAAAGGGCATGACTGTTCGATCGAGAAATTACACTAGTTGAGACACAGCCATTACTTAAATTTTATAATCGTTTAGTATTTAATACTCATCATTTATTAGCTATAATTATTTATCTAATGCGACCAATTATTTTTAAATTTATGTAACTATTTGTTAAAATTTAGTGACAGATTTAACCTTTTGTCAAGTCACTAATTGTCTTGGTCTTTAGTACATTTAGCAGTTTAGCCACTTGATCATTCGATTGGTCGAATGTTTAGACAAATTCTTAATTCTTTTTCGTTCTGGGTCAAACTATTTGGTTGCTTGATATTCTTCTAAGACTTTACAATCTGTGGGTCCCATATTTTATTGAGTCAGATCAATATTATTTTTGACCGTATCCAATAATATCTACAATATATGTATTGTCATATAAGACTTCTTGTTGTATAAGTAGTCACCGGTGTGTTGCACTTCAATTATAGAAAAAATTACTTAGAAAAGACAAAAATGAAATAATTATTTTAAGTCGAAACTCGAAGATGTAAATGAAAAATTGTTAGATGTGTAAGTTAGGGAAAAAGTTAATGTACGGATACATTTTCATAGAAGCCCAGATAAACAAATGTTAAAAAAATTGTAAAATTCATAGACTGGAAGTAAATTTCATGGAAGCCAAGACAAAATTTTGAGGGGTGTGATGATGGAAAAAATACAATTAAAATTTTCTGAAATTTCACCCTTTTTAGCTTCTCTTTTTTTTTTAAAATTAAAGTTGGGGATTGAAAGTATAAGTTTTGTTGGATAATTTATAATTGTATAAAAAAGAAAGACCAGTATATAAAAGAACTCGGGTTCCAAATAAAAAAGGAACCATTTGTTTAAATTTATGAGGATATTAAATGATAATACGTATTTACAAGTAAAAAAAATTGCGTAACAAAAAAACATTTGAATATTGCGTAAAATTTTTTTTTCAATTAAACGATAAATTATACAAAAAATCTAAATTTTTTTAAAAATATTGGCAAAACCAAACAAAGAATGATAAAAATATAAATGAAGAAAATAAACAGTAAAAATATTATAAATATCAATTGGAACAAAAAATACTTTAGATGAAGATTTAAATGTGATTAATTACACAAGACTTGGCAAAATCTTGTCATGCTCTTCTCCATTTCCCTCTTAATTTAGCACTCAATATGTTTTACATAATAACTCAGTTATAACTACCCAAAATAGATTAAAATTACTTTAAAACATATTATGCGTGAATATTTTATATTAATTGTGCACATACTTCCTTTGGGCATACATCATATGCGGTTGAGCTATGCCACTAAAAACAACATTTGCTCAAGTTTGCTTGAATATTAGGCAAATTAATTTACTTGGGCAGGAGTTAAAAATCAACACAAATTATGAATATAAATCTTATAATAGAATGATCCAAACTTGTATAAAAATATCAAAAATTTAAAATATTTAAAAATTTGGCTACAAAATGAACCAAAATTTCTATTTATCATTGCAAAGTGGGGAGTTAAGAATATTTTTAGTATCTTTCTTAGAGGATACATTTTGGACCTGTATATACCATTAAGTAATATGATTTCTATTAATCTATTAGTATTTATATGTTCATCCAAAAAATGAAGAGATAAATAAGGCATTCGAAATATTTTATCATCTTTCTTGGGAATGGGGCCCACTAAAGGAGGTGGGGATGAGAGAAAAAGCTGCGTCGCCTTTCTGTTCATGGATGAATGATGTTACAAGAGACTTATGCTTACGAAGAAGCTGACAAGGGGTTATGATACTAATTCCAGCCTTTTCGGTCCAGACAGAAATGTGGGTCAAAGTTTTCAGTATGTTTGATTGCAGATTTCGGTGAAAAAGACATGAAATCGCCTTGAGAAACGCAGAAGAGAGAAGAAGAAGAGGAGTGATGGTAAAAAAAAAAAGGGAGATTCCTTTCCGATACTTAGTCTCCAGGTCCCAATGAAAACACCATCATAATCATAAATAGCTTCAATTATACACTCACATTAAAGAAGCAACCTTCAATCTTCTTTTCGTATATAACTCTCTCTAGATATATGCATATTCAACCTGGCAGAATTCCACGCACTCCAGGTTTTCTGCGATGGAGCTCAACGAAGATGGATTTCTAGAAGAGTTGCTAGCAATTGGAAGAGAAACTTGGGAGATAAACCCGACTGAGATGAGCGATTTCTTCTCTAACGCCTCGGGTTTCAATGGGTTCGATGAAAATGCGGTCTCCGTGTTACCGAATTCGAGCTTCGGAGACTTACACGCGTCGATCAAGCCAAGCTGGGACTGCTCATTCGGCGAATTCTATGGTCCTGAGATGACTTGCTCATCCTACGCCAACACCCTAGACCGACCGCCATTACCATCTCAAGAAGAATACTCATTGTCAATTACGAAGGAGCAAGCTAAACCAGACCCACGGAGGGATCATCATCCATCTGCTGAAATTCCGGCCGTCGACCCGAGTTTGTGCGTGAAACGTAAGAACAGAGTGAAGAAGCTGGAGGGGCAGCCATCCAAGAATCTCATGGCCGAAAGAAGGAGAAGAAAGCGGTTGAATGACCGACTCTCGATGCTAAGATCAGTTGTTCCTAAGATAAGCAAGGTAAATTGTCAGGCAGGCTAATTGTTTTTACTCTGGCGTTCAGAAATTAGACATACAATCATGAGGGATAATAAATGGTTAAAGTGTGTATTTGTTACTGTATTTAGTATCTCGATTTCATCCTGTGAAACCAAGTAAATAAAACTAGGTTACTTTTACGGAGGAGGAAAACTACATAAATCCCAACTGTTAAACTATGAAAAGGGGTGGATATCTCCAGGATTTTTCATCCAAAACCAATAGAAAAAAGGGTATAAATTTGGGAAATTTTCTAAAAAATACTTGTAAGTACCCTAAACAAGAAAAATTAAATCTTCCTAGTTTTATGTCATTTATACCAATTAAATCCCTAAAACTTTGTTCAGATGGACAGAACATCTATACTAGGAGATACCATAGATTACGTGAAAGAGCTCCTAGAGAAAACCAACATTCTTCAGGAAGAAATGGACGAGGGTTCGAGCCAATTGAACGTGATGAGCATCTTCAACGACTTAAAATCAAAAGATGTCTTAGCAAGGGATATACCAAAGGTATGATTTATATGGTAGCTAGCACAGCGGCGGCAGCAGCAAAGAATTTGAGTTACTCGTCATGGATCTTCTTCTTCTCTGCAGTTTGATGTCGAAAGGAGAATCGGGGATACCAGAATTGAGATTTGCTGTGCAGGGAAGCCGGGTCTTTTACTATCAACTGTTGCTACTCTAGAATCAATGGGGCTTGAGATTCAACAGTGTGTTATTAGTTGTTTCAGTGACTTCTCTTTGCAAGCTTCCTGCTCAGAGGTACAAAACTCCCAAATTTGAGTTCCATCATTTGCTACTTCAATGGCATTGTCGTATTTTTTGACTAATATCTCGATGCTTTTAGGAATCGGAGAGGAGAGAACTATTGAGTTTAGAAGACATAAAGCAGGAATTATTCAGAAATGCTGGTTATGGAGGAAGTTGTCGTCTGTAGCTGAAGTATATATGAAGGATTAGGAAAACTTATGTTGAAGCTTTCTGGTTGTAGACTTCAAATCTCTTAGTTTTTAAGGAGTTAAAGACTTGTCAGAGATCTTTCTTTGTAGAGTAAGTGGAAGCAACCACACAAGCAATTTCTGTAACAAAAGCTTCAGCTTGAGATGTTTATTGTCTGCTTCAACAGAGGATTCCCGCTTATTTATGTTTACTTAACCTTCTCCGATTTGACAAAAAATAAATCTTTTACCTTTCTTTCGGTGGGGCAACCATACTGTAAGTATCTTATGATGTATTGGCTAACTTATATGACAAGATGATGGTCCTAATTGAATTATTTTTTTATTGGTTGTGTTAAAATGGAACTCGGTCAAGCTATCTGGAAATGAAACCAACTTGGCACTGCAGGATAAATTCCGAGAGATACTTAAGGGATAGCCGTTCAAGCTATAGACCTTAGAAGGATTCCAATGACAAACTGTAAGTAAGCCCCGTGATGCCCGCCAAAGCTATAGCTCTTAAAACAATTTCAGCAGGTGAGCCGCAGGCTAGCTGTTCAGGGCCTGTGCTAGTTTTGGCCCTCAATGTTTTCAAATTTAGTTTTTGGCTCCCACTATAAATATTTTATAAGATGTGAGTTTTAAATTATGATTAATTAAGTTGAGAAAGAAAGATTTTGAAGGCAAATAAAGAATTGGGACAAAATTAACTTTTGGATCGGATTATATGGGGTTAAGTGACGTCTGACTGATACCCAATACATGCACCTACGTGTTCTGGGCAGAGGGGTTGCGCCTAAATGATACCCGAGGGACACTCAAACACACTTTTGAAAAATTGCTTATACTTTTTGTGCGCTTGATGGACGCCATACGTACTTTTGACAAATTGCCAGCGACTGATACGCGCTTAAAGTGATACTCGCGAGCCACAATATTCTGTCTCAGTACCCGACGAACGCCTGACAGGCGAATGTGCGCTAGTCTTCTTGTATATAAATTTAATCTGACTGATTTTTAGCTATTTTTGCTAGATTTTTAAGAGAAGAAAGAAAATGAGAGAGAATAATATTTAAAGTAAATCCAAGTAAGATCTTGATGAATTTGAAAATATGACAAGCGCATTTCAAAACTCTTTTCTTTATTACTAATTGTTTTCTATTCCATTGAATATTTATTATTCCAAATACTCATCTATCTCATATTTTCGTATCTAATCTGTTTATATTTAACATGTATAATTCTTATTTTTATTCTTTGTAATTTTTATGGAGCTCTTGTCTTTAATTTATATATATGGTGTTGTCAAATTAGTTTCTACATTTACACTCATACATATTCTAAATTATGATTTAATACCCTCATATATTTTGATTTTCGCATATAATATTTAGCATATTCTAACTTCTCAAATATATGCCTTACATGTCTCGAAATTGCTATAATTTGCTCTTACATACTTGTCAATTGAAATAAAAGGTTGAAATTATAAACTTTTATTTGTTTTTTTGTCAGATTCATGCCGTAGCCAGCCTCTATGTTTGAAATTTTCATAATATAATTTTTATATGCTTTTAAACTTGTATATTTAAGTGTCTATAAAAATTTAATACACTTCATGATAAGTAATTGAAAAAATTATAAAAAAAAACTCTATAATTATGAAATGACTAAGGATATTTTCTCCGATATGAAAAAATATAAAAAATTATTATATTTATGTAGAATATTTCATTCATTTCTGTACGAACCATTGTAAAAGATTTAGCGATGATATATTATAATATATCTTAGTATATTATAATGGTAATCGAGATTTGAACCTATTATTCACTAATTAAAAGGATGTTTGGTCTCATCTGTAGGGTTATATGTTTGACGGCCCACTTACGGGTATTAAATAATAGTATAATGCCTTTAATTGTGTAAAAATATACATAACCCAAGTTTTGATTATTTATTTTGTTGTCAGTAAGGCCCTACTGATATTTGGTTTCTAAAAAGTAGCATGATTTGAATATAATTTTTATAGTGTATTGTAGATTAGAAATTAAAAAATAATAATTTAAAATTTGTGTGAATATTATGAAAATTTATGGCCTTACATCTAAATTTTTGATTCATTATTCCTTCCAACATATTTAATATTAATTATATATTTGATTATGAAAAATTTATATACCTTAGTGAATAATTAACTCACAATTACTTTTATTTTCTTTGTTAATCTCCATCAAATTAGCGGCTCAAATTACTTGCAGATGTTTGGATTAGGACTGTCACTAGATGAGAGTTAGATTAGAATTTTTAATTCAATTTATGTATTATTATTCGATAAAAATAATAGTTTGTATTATTAGTTCTTATTTTTGGATATTGTTATTGAAAATTTTGGAGTTGGCAATGTATGATGTTGATATCTGAATGATTTTGATTCTCTTATTTTATTGTTCAGTTGAGTTGTAATATTCAAATATTCTAATATTGATGAGATGCTTGTCCTTATATATCTATTAAAATCATAGTATGATCGATATTCATAGCCACTTTGTGTGTAGTATTTTGAATCATCTGATTTGACTAATTACCTTATTTCAGGTAACTTGTGTACATTTGATTAGCAAATTCACGCCTAAATGTTTGTTTGAGATTATAAAAATTTTATCAACAAATTTTTAAGTCTTGATAATAAAAATAATTAAAATAATAATTGAATAGATTTAAAATAAATTATAAAATTTTAGGATCATGGATGTGGCATATGCCCACTCTTCTCTTAACTTTGAATATTCATTTCTATTGGAACGCCTGAGAATGTTTATTTGAGATTATAAAAATTTTATCAATAAATTTTTAAGTCTCGATATTAAAAATAATTAAAATAATAATTGAATAGATTTAAAATAAATTATAAAATTTTAGGATCATGGATGTAGCATATGCCAACTCTTCTATTAACTTTGAACATTCATTTCTATTGGAACGCCTTAGAGTGGGTTCTAGAGAGGGAGAAGAGATTTTTAAAAAGGAAAACCATATTTGATTGTGAGATTAAAAATCTAAGGTTTTCTCATATCCTATAACTCTGATGGGTATACCAGTAATTGGCTGGCCCAAAGAGAAGTCCAAAGAGAAGTCAACGGAAGTCCAAGAAGGACGGTCAATGTTCTTATAGCCCACTAAAGAAGGCGGGC
>JAOVVI020012425.1:0-12249 GCA_028571085.2 Nepenthes alata | reverse complement strand
GATGAGAGGACCAAGCTGGAGCCAAAGACAAAGCAATGTGTCTTTCTGGGCTATGGCGAGGATGAACTTGGGTATAGGTTTTATGACCCAAAGGAACGGAAGTTGGTCCGGTCCCGCGACGTGGTCTTTGTTGAGGACGAGACCATAGAGGACATTGGGAAGGAGAAGATGTCTCAACCCAATACTTTCCGGACAAACATAGTTGATTTGGATGTTGTCCGTCCAATGCCTCTTGGATCTGATATCGGCAGACCAAGAGTGAATGCCAACCTTGATGAGGCTGTGTCAGTGCCTCAGGATCAGGTTGAAAATTTGGCACCTCAACAAGCTGAGGTGGCTCCTGTGAGACGATCGTTCAGGTAGAGACGTCCGTCCATCTGCCTGCCTGCAAGTGAGTATGTCCTCCTCACTGATGCTGGCGAACCTAAAGATTTTAATGAGTCCATGTGTAGCGCTCAAAAGGATAAATAGTTGGAGGCCATGAAGGATGAGATGGCCTCTCTTCATGAAAATCATACCTTTGAGCTGGCTAAATTGTCTAAGGGAAAGAAAGCCCTAAAGAACAAATGGGTCTTTCAGTTGAAGGCGACCGAGGACATGACCACGCCAAGACACAAGGCACGACTTGTGGTAAAGGGCTTTGGTCAATGGAAGGACGTTGACTTTGATGAGATTTTTGCACCCGTTGTGAAGATGTCCTCAGTCCATGTGGTGTTTGAACTGGTAGCAGCTTTGGATCTGGAGATTGAGCAACTGGATGTCCGAACAGCTTTTCTCCATGGAGATCTAGAGGAAGAGATCTACATGGAGCAACCAGATGGTTTTGAAGTTAAGGGAAAGGAAGGACTAGTCTGTCGTTTGAAGAAGAGCTTGTATGTGCTGAAATAAGTTTCGAGACAGTGGTATATGAAGTTTGAGTCTGTTATGGTCGGACGAGGATACCATAAGACTGCTTTCGACCACTGTGCCTTTGTTCAGAGGTTCTCGGAAAATGACTTTGTCATCCTCCTCCTCTATGTGGATGACATGCTGGTTGTCGGATAGAATAGTGCTCGGATCAAGGAGCTGAAGGTGCAACTGAGACAGTCTTTTGCCATGAAAGACCTCGGTCCGGCGAAACAGATTCTGGGGATTAAAATTTTTTACGACCGAGGGGATAAGAAGCTCCGGCTATCCCAGGAAGGCTATGTTGAAAAAGTGCTTCAGAGATTCAACATGGAAGGCTCCAAACCTGTCAGTATCCCATTGGCCAATCATTTTAGGCTGAGTAATCAGCAGTGTCTATCCTCAGACACTGAGAAGGCGTGTATGAGTAAGATTCCTTACTCTTCGGCAGTTGGCAGGTTGATGTACGTGGCCGGACATTGCTCATTCGGTTGGTCTTGTGAGCAGATTTCTTTCAAACTCAGGTTTGGAGTATTGGTCCGCAGTTAAGTGAATTTTCAAATATCTCCGCGGGACCTCCAAGACGGGTTTACAGTTTGAAAAAGAGAAGCCTTAGCTGATTGCGTACACAGACGCAGACATGGTCGGGGACGTTGATTCTCTGAAATTAACGTCTGGATACTTGGTGAAATTTATGGAAGGGGCGGTCTCCTAGCAGTCCAAGTTACAGAAGTGCATCGCTCTCTCGACTACGGAAGCAGAGTTCATTGCCGTGACCAAGGTCTGTAAGGAAATACTTTGGATAAAAAGATTCGTCCAAGAATTGGGTCTAAGGAAAGAGACGTACGAGGTTCTTTGTGATAGTCAAAGTGCCATTCACTTATATAAAAACTCTTCATTCCATTCGAGGTCAAAGCACATTGACGTGCGTTATCATTGGGTGAGAGATATTTTTGATGATGGGCAGCTATCAATTGGAAAGGTCCGCTCGGATAAAAATGGCTCGGACATGTTGACCAAGATTTTACCGAAGGGAAAGCTGGAAGCTTGTTGTGACATTGCCAGTCTGACTAACTTCACTCCCACTTGGTCGTGAGGGGAAGTTTGTTGGGGTCACTCCCGAGTGGTACTTAAGTCCGCAGACTCCATTGAAGAATGGACGAGGACGTTGATGATTGGTCTGAAAAGTCTGTCATTGGTCGAGGACTCTTTGAGGCGTCGTGTCTGAGCGGTTGCTAAGGACATGGGCGAGGATCCTGAGATCGTAAGCGTTGACCCTATTTTCGTAGGCCTGCAACAGCCGCATTTTGTTGGTGGGTTGGTCACCTACTCTGATTGGAAGTTGGCGGCTACAACTTCCCAGGTGTCAGGCCTGCCATTCTGGCCAGGCATGCGCCTGCCATGGCAGGCCTAGGCGGCGTGGTCCTGCCACCCTAGCGCCAGTAGGGCGGTCGGCTGTCCACTAGGCCATTTGTGTATTTATACAAGGCCTGTGTGCCCTTGCTCGTCGTAGAAAGAAGGGTGTGTGCTACCAAAGGGATTTGGAGAGCTTGTGCTGTATCCTTGGAGTGAGCCTTGAGAGAGTTGTGGGCAAGCTTTGTTATAAAGATAGAGTGAGAAACACTTTGAGAGAGAAATTATAACATTTGAGATTGTTTTTTTTCGTTTAAACGTGTGTAACTAACACTTGTAAACAATCCTTTTATAGTATATTCTCTTGTGGTTTTTCCCTTATCGAAAGAATAGTTTTTCACGTTAAAATTTTGTATTCTCTCCCGTTTTCTATCCTTACTTTTCTTGTCCGTCCGAGAGCTCTACTCTGTGTTGTTGTTCGGGACCTTTTGTCCGCTCGGTCACCGTGCCTTCCGCGTATTTTGCGCCAACAATATTCTGTTCTAAATATGCATATTTGTCATTTGAGTATCATCAAATGTGATTGATCTTCCTAAATATGCACAAGCGTCCAATAGGTTTACTTTAGGCATGACCTTATTGTTCAAAATATATTTATACATTGGTTAGGTGTAAGTTAAGCGTCACTCATCTAACTTATTTCAATCAAGAAATTAATTTAACTCAAGATTTTAATTGAATTTGATATTTTTATCAATTTAATTTAATTAATCATTATTAAAATATAATTTGAGATCTATACCTTATATAGCCTTAACCAACAATTGTTACCAACATTTTCTTCTTAATTGAATAACATTTGATATACCATTTCTTGATATTTTTGTGTACGTAATACTTTTGCACTATTCCTATTGTCAATATCACGAAAATGTTAAATAAATTCCTTCACATTGAGCACGTATTTGACCGTCATGTGGAGTCCTTTTAATTTTTCTAAATCTTTTTTAATACTCTGAACAGTTATATTTTAATTCATCACGGTATTATAACCATAAAAACTATGATAATACATAAAATATATATCAAAACACAATTTGTATCGTTAAAAATATCAAACGGCTATAATCTTTGATAAATACTTTTTATGATTTTTAGAGTTGAAAGGACGTTCATTGTGAGCATTTTGTAATAAAGTGGCATTATTTCAATCCTATATGGTCTGTAATGGTTGAATTCTATTGGCTAACCAAAGATTTAAGTTGAAGGGTACACATAGAACCGTGTCTTTTGTCTATAATTGCACCTTGCACAGATATTTTTTAAAGATTAATTTCTCTCTATCTACCTTCTTGTGCGTTTACTCTCTGAGTATTGTGCGTGCTTATCTCATATTACATTCCATTATCGATGTCAAAATCTTTAGCAATGTGTGAAACAAATGAGTAAGATTCTATTTTTGGTTAAATCGAGACAGACAGAAATTTATTTCCACTGTATAGGAATTTATTTATTCAACGATGGTATCAGAGCTAACTTAATATGCTTTCATATTTCTCTATAAAAATTATTCAATTGGTGTAATCATTATATTATATATGTGATGAGTACCTAGATCCGACTTCGAACAGATTTAGATTCGCCTAGTTGGTTGGATCCGGCTCCATTCACTGAGTCTGAACTCTGCACACCACTACAGAAAATGAGAGGTCAGGTGCCGGCGGAATGTTTTCCTACCGAAAATACTCCGACACTTAAGCCAGTAACAAACTTTCAAACTTTGGAAGGAGAACTGGTAAGTAAAAGAGAGAGGGAGAATGAGTTTGTCGGGAGTGTTGGCCTGTAGAAGCAGAGACGATCTCGTAGCTCGTTGAGAGTATGATTTCCAACTCGCTTTTCACGTAGAACGAGAGGAAGCTATGTCCCAAAAGCGTGGAAGCTTTGGAGGACTATTCTCAGAGAGCAGGAGAAGACTCTGTAATCTGGAGGCCTTGAATGGGATTGGAAGGTAAATACTTTAGAGAGAGAGAGTTTGCTCCAGCACTGTTTACGTTCGTGGTTCAGATTATATCAAAAAGCCTCTGTTGTCTTAGAATGCGTGTGTACTTCTAAAAGCGTCTGTCCGTTTCAGAGTGGAAACTTTGGGCTTATATAGACGGTGGGGAAAGCCACCTTCCTTGGCTAGGGAGGCGTGATCTTTAGCATGGCACTGGGCGGCCTTCTCTGAGTTGGTGGGCGTGACTGGGGTGATTTGATGGATCGTTTTCCTTCTCTGCAGTGTAACGGATCTCCAGATTATCTACTTTCCCTTCATGTTTTTGTAACCGTTATACTCCATTGTTGGCGCTGAATCTGTTGCTGTCTTTTTAGGGGAGATCGGCTTTAAGGAAAGCGTGTAATCATGGAAAGGATCGTTGCTTTTTGTGTACGAGATCGCCTGCCAAACTGGGCCTGGTCTATATTAGGTTTAACGTCTTTCGCGGCCTGCTACTACAATATTTCCGGTCAACAGAAATGTTGACCGCCTTGAAGGAGCACTTTTGGCCGTTTGTTTGTGCGTCGGGCAGTCAACGCTAGCGCGTTAACCGTCTAACCCGCGTTAGGCCTTTCTGGATTTTGGGCTGCTTTCTTATTGGGCTTGCAAGCTATGGGCTTGCCCATCACTAGCCCTCTATGCTCGTGGTTAGGATTCTGCCCTCCAGCATGTTTATGATGGGGCGCGCTTGTCTTTATAGGCGGAGTCGTTGCCCGTCTGAAGAGGTACCTTGAGAGCTTCCAAAATATTGACCGGATTCGTTGACCGTTCTTAGGAAGCGTCCGAACAACTTAGAGAAGGAGACGTTTGTCTTTCGTCGCTCTTCCAGAAAAGCAGGCCACATGTTTTTACGTAGTACATTCAAGATCATGGCATTTAATCAGCCGGAGTACTCGATCCGACAGCCTTCTTCTAGGGAAACGACACGCGACGGTAATGATGGCACAGGTTTTTGAGACGGTGTGGGTTCACATGGGTTTTTAAACCTCCAGATTGCTCCGTTTTGAATTCCTTGTGACATCCTTACTTCTTCGTCTTCCTCGTTTCGCTTTGTGAAGAAGAAAATACAAACCCTAGCACCGAGTATGTCTTCCGTCGCAGACATCGCCTCCGTTCTTAGAGAAACTGACGTGAAGGTCCTATATGTGGAGTTTAACATTCCGCGGGAGATCGCCTTCTGCATTCCAGGGAAGGATGACCGAGCCTTTTTGCCGCCCAAGGGCTTCGTGACTATTTATGAGGCTCATTTGAGGAGTGGGCTCCGCCTCCCAGTCCCTGATGAACTGATGTCGGTCTTCCAAGCGCTCCAGGTCCCTATTGCTCAATTTCACACCAATGCCGTCAGGTACTTGTGCTTCCTCTGTATTTTTCTTCGTCAACATTTGAGGTTGTGCCGATGTCAATGGTGAGCGCGATCTTTAAGATCAACCAGGGAGCGAAGTGGATCTCTTTGTCTCCCCGTAACGGTATTAAAATTAGCTATGCCATTTATGACTTTTTCAAAAACTGGAAGAACCGGTTCTTTTTTGTTAATGTGGGAGAGTCTTGGCCCTTGTCTAAGGAGTGGGGCCAAGTGCCTGAGGTGTACATGGGGGCGCCTTCGGAGGTGGAGATGGCCTCCCTGGAGTGGTTGGTTAAGCTGATAGAGAAGAACCTGAAGGACTTCCGGAGAGAGCATTTGGTCTCTCGTGCGGAGGCGAAGGCTAATTGGGGGCCTCCGTCACCAGTCCAAAAATTGAGGATTCCGCCGTTGGAGGTCTTGGAGAAAAAGAAGAGGAAGAAAGGCAACATTATTGGTCCCAGCCTTACTGATTCGAGCCCTCCCAGTCCAAGGCGAAAGAGGGCGGCCTCTATGGCGCCGTCTTTGTCGTCCTCTAGGCCTGACTACCTTTCTGCGGGACGTTTTGGGGGCGTTGGCGCCGCATCTAGGTTAGAAGTTGAGGTGGCCATTGAGGCTTATAAGACCAAGCTGAGCAACGGCATTGTCCTGGCACAGCCTGCGCCATCTGAGTCGACTCGGGAGCCGCCTGGGCCGCAGGAGCCGTCAGTTGGATCCCCTATTGTGGTGATTCTGGCAGAGCAATAGGAGCAGATTTTGGAGTCTCCCATCATTTCCAGAGAGCCTTCCAGGAGGGAGGGCACTCCAGAGGATCCCATGGCGGAGGTCATGGTTGAGGTTGCTGCCAGTCCCGTCGACGTGGTCCCCCTTCCTGGCTCATCGCCGTTTGCGTCAGAATTGGGTGTGAGGCCAGAAAGGCCGGCATGGAGAATCTGGGAGGTATAAGCTCTATTGCCCGCCTTGCCTTTCGATTTGCCCTTTCTAATCCCCTTTTCCTTTTTTATGCAGGCAGATAGAGTAACGAGCGCAATGGCTAAGGCGCTCAGGTAGAGAGACTTGGCGATCTCTAATAGGGACAAGGAGATCGCCTGGCTCGAAACTAAGCTGGCGGCTTTAGGGGCTGAGCACTGTGAGGACCCAGCTGCCTTAGAGGCTGTTCTGGCGAGCGTGGAGGCAGAGAATCTGAGTTTGAAGGCTAAGGTTGCTCGTTTGAAAGAGTAGAATGAACGGGCCAAAGGGCGTATCGATCAACTTGCTGGGCAAATGGCGACCTTAGAGAATGATTTGAGTCTCCGCATCCGCCCCCACGAGTTTGAGGACCTGATACTGGCGCGGTTGTGGGAAGGGGTCAACATTAGCCGGCGCATTATGCGGCTGGTTGATACCGACTTTCCCAAGGATCTCATTAATTTATCAAACCGGTCAGCTCAGCGTCAAGATAGCCTTATGGGGGAGCCTCGAGACATCCAAAGGCCCCCGCCGCCCCCGTAGCTTTTGTGATTGTATATGTATTTTTTTTAATTCAATGATGTATCTCTTGATTAAGTAATAATACAAGTAGCCCTATGTTTGTCACACACTCTTGCCTTTGTATTTTACTTTTTTGACATTCTTGACGGCCAACTGGGCAGAGAGACTTACGAGTTGGTCGCCCATTTTGTTTTCAAAGGTGTCTTCTAGGCCGTTTGTGGGTGTTAAGCTGGCTTAGAATTTGCCCGATAGTAGAGCTTGGCAGCACTGCCCAGGTGTTGACTTGGACGGCCTGCTTTGGTGGAGCGTTTTGCTCCAGTCGACCATCGTTGGATGATCACGCTATCTCCTTACAAAGGAGGTCGTCGCGTGTGTTGTGTTAGCCCCCTAAGATTTTTTTGACCTCTAATGGGCCACTTGGATGACCAAGGTTTGGATACGACCACTCATGGGCCGCCTGGATGACCAGGGTTTAAATATAACCGCTCATGGGCCTCCTGGATGACTACAGTTTAAATACGACCGCTCATAGGCTGCCTTGATGACCAGAGTTTAAAGACGACTACTCATGGGCCGCCTAGATGACCAGGGCTTAGTAACTAGAGGGTGAAGACCCTCCCGACTTAGGGGCAGCCTAGATCAATTTAAACCTGCAATGAAAACCATACATATATATATATGCACATACAACATGCTAAGGAAACACTTATTTTACTCAATCTAATTGTGCACACAAATGCAAGATACACACAATTTTGCAAGACACATACCTGGGTCTCTACTGGTAGTAACATTTGAGGTGGACCGCGTTCCACGTCCGTGGGACTGACTTTCTGTCCAGGTTTCAGAGCTTGTATGCCCCGTTTTGCTGGACGGCGGAGACTGAAAAAGGCCCTTCCTAATTGGGGGAGAGCTTGTTTTGGCCGGCCACCTTTCCTGTGGCCTCGATGCTCCGTAAGACCAAGTCTCCAACGTCAAACTGCCTCGCTTTCACATTCTTGTTGTAGTAGCAGGCGACTCGATACTGGTAGGCTGCGGTCCGTATTCTAGCGGCATCGTGGGATTCTTCTACCAAGTCTAGGTGTTCCCGAATCTTTTGGGATTTAATCTGTGGGTCGAAGAATTTTATCATAAGACTTGGAAGCCCGATTTTGACCGGGAGCATGGCTTCAGTCCCGTAGTAGAGGCTAAAGGGCGCCTCGCATGTTGGTTCCTTCGGAGTTGTTCGATAAGATCAAAGGACTAAGGAGAGCTCGTCTACCAAGATCCCCCTGCGTCCTCCAGCTTGGTCTTGAGCCTGTGGAGTAGCGTTCGGTTTATGACCTCCACCTATCCATTCGCTTGGGGGTATGCCACCGAAGTGTGGACCAGCCTAATCCCAAGGCTGGTACAGTACTTGGTAAAATATTTTCCTGAGAATTGGGTTCCGTTGTCAGTTAGGAATTTCAGCTTGGCGGACGGCTTGTTGTGAAGGTTGCCGTGAAGCTGGTAGCTTTCGCACCTTTTTACGAACTTGAGTGTATCCTTTTTCATCGAGGGCTAATAGTAGCCCTGCTGCATAATTTTGAATGCCAAAATCTTGCGGCCCACGTGCGATCCGCAAATCCCAAGGTGCACTTCACTCAAGACGTAGTCCACCTCTTATGGGGTTAAACAATGAAGGTACGGAGTCGAGTAACCGCGGTGATATAGCCGACCGTCGACTATAGTGTACCAGCCAGCCGTCCTCTTTATTCACTTGGCTTCTTCTGCGTCTTCCGGTAATATTTTGTCCACTAGATATCGTAGGTAGGGTGTCGTCCAGTTTTTAGTTTCGGAGACCTGCATCACCTCCTATCCCTCTATACTGGATGCGCTCAGGACCTCTCTCATGTTCCTCAAGTACTGTTTTGGATTTTCTACGCTGCTGCTCTTGCCAGCTAATCGGCCTTCCAGTTCTTAGTTTTAGAATATGGACCAAGGTTAGGTTGTCGAAGTTACAGACGGCCTCCCTTGCTCTGGCCAAGCATTTGGTCATATGTGGGTTGTTTGCCTCGAAGTTTCCGTTAACTTTGTTGACGATCAGCTCAGAGTCACTAAAAATAGCCAGCCTTTTGGCTGAGCACTCCTTTGCTAATCTTAACCCAGCTAGCAGTGCTTCGTATTTGGCAACATTGTTGGTAGCCATGAAACCGAGTTTAAGGAAGTATTTCACCTCAAACCCGTTGGGGGTCGTGAGGACCACTCCTGCTCCACTGCCCGTGCCAGTGGAGGATCCGTCCACGTGGAGCATCCATTCTGGAGCTTCCATGTGTTGTCCCGTGTTCTCTGAGGGCTATTCTTTGAGAATCGGGGTCGTGGTCTCTACAATGAAGTCAGCCAGAGCTTGCGCCTTTATGGCTGGCCTGGGCTTGAACTCAATGTCAAACTCGCCCAACTCGATAGCCTACTTTACCAGTCGTCTAAAAACATCGAGTTTCTTGAGTATGCTCTTCAGGGGCTGATCAGTGAGAACCACAATGCGGAGCGTCTGAAAGTAGGGCCTTAGTTTTTGCGCAAAGAATATCAGAGCTATGGCAAACTTTTCTGTGCGCGGGTATCGCGTCTCTAGGCCGGTCAATATTTTACTCACATAGTAGACCGGCTGTTGGGTATCGTAGTCCTGGCTTACGAGGACGAAGCTGAGGGACACGTCCGATATTGCCAGGTAGAGGTACAGCTCTTCGTCGACATTGGGCGATGTTAGTAATAGTGGGCTAGCCAGGTACTGCTTCAACTCATCGAAGGCCACCTTGCAATCTGCTGTCCATTGGAAACTGTTTGATTTCGTTCCCCTCAGCGCCTTAAAGAATGGTTGATACTTGTCATGTAACGACCCATATTTTTGAACATAGGAAATTCGAGTCATCGAGTCCATATAATCCGGTCAAATGCCAGTTGATCGGAAAATATAATAAGAAAAGTAAATCAGCCTTAAGATGAAATCAAGTTCAGCCCTTACGTGATGAAAATCTAGTCCGAATTTCCTTGATGAAAAGAAGTCTAGATTTCCTTGATAAAAATCTAGTCCGGATTTCCTTGATGAAAAGAAGTCCAAAATATTCCTTAATGAAAAGAAGTCTGGAATATTCCTTGATAAAATTCTAGTCCGAATTTCCTTAATAAAAAGAAGTCTGAAATATTCCTCAATGAAAAAAAGTTTGAAATATTCATTGATAAAATCTTACTTCGGATTTTCTTGATAAAAAGAAGTCCAGAATATTCCTTAATGAAAAGAAGTTCGGAATGTGATTAAATGAGAAAGCTAAATCCTGCTAAGTTCAGTAAATCAGAAATTTAGTGTGTTTACATAAGAAAGCTAAATCCTTCTAAGTTCAGTTAACCAGAAATTTAATGTGTTTACATGAAAAAGCTAAATCTCACTAAGTTCAGTTAACTAGGAATTTAATGTGTTTACATGAAAAATCTAAATTCTGTTAAGTTCAATTAACTAGGAATTAATGAACTCCTTGGGAAGGTAAAACCATAAATGATGAAATTAAGAAGGAAATTTTTGGAAAATGTAGAGACATAAATAAGAAACATTCCCCTTATATTGCCAATCATTAATGACGGTCATCATAAATAAGAAATAT
Organism: Nepenthes alata; assembly: GCA_028571085.2. Lineage (NCBI taxonomy): Eukaryota > Viridiplantae > Streptophyta > Magnoliopsida > Caryophyllales > Nepenthaceae > Nepenthes > Nepenthes alata. The sequence goes on along the minus strand of JAOVVI020012425.1, from coordinate 1,553 downwards.
TTCCCTGTATTTGCCAAGTCATTCATGACGGTCGTCAGACCCAAGGCCTATAAATAAGAACTAGAAGAGTGAGAAAGACACATGCAATAGAGTTTCTAGTAAAGGAAGGCCAAAAGATCAAGGTAAAGTAGAAGAAATCCAGGCAAGCGTAAAGATCAAGGCAAAGTAGAAGAAACCCAGGCAAGAATAAAGATCAAGGCAAAGTAGAAGAAACCCAGGTAAGAGTAAAGATCAAGGCAAAGTAGAAGAAACCCAGACAAGAGTACTCACCCCTGTTTTAAAGTTCATGATTATGTATATTTTCGATGCAAATATATCTGACATTCTTACAAAATTATGATTTAGTATGTTCTGTTCCTTTATCTGATATTTTTATGAACTTAAGTTATGATCAGTATGTATGAAGTTTGTTCGAAGTATGAAATCTGATATGTTCATCTGATTTAAGGAAGAATCATTTTAAATCGCATGTTTAAAAGAAACTCTTATATTCATGATGTTAAATGTTATTCTGCTTGAAGTATGAATATTTGTCAAATTATATGAATTCTAATAAATAGCATGTTTAAAAGAAAAAGATCACTTCGGTTTTAGAGCTCCGAATTTTACACTTCAATATTTAAAACTTCAGACTTTGAATGAACTCTGGATTTTGAAAAGAAAAGTACTCCGAATTTTGAAAAGAAAAGCACTCCGAATTTTGAAAAAAAAAAGTACTCCAAATTTTGAAAAGAAAAGCACTCCGAATTTTGAAAAGAAATGCACTCCGGATTTTGAAAAGAAAAGCACTTTGTCCCTTTGAACTCCGGACTTTGATGAAAAAGTACTCTGTCCTTTTATGAAAAAGAACTCCAGACTTTTGATGAAAAAGCACTCCATCCTGTAATGAAAAAGAACTCCGTACTATTGATAAAAAGTACTCCGTCCTTTTATGAAAAAGAACTCCGTACTTTTGATGAAAAAGCACTTCGTCCTTTTAAGAAAAAAGAGCTCCAGACTTTTGATAAAAAGTACTTCGTCCTTTAAAAAAAAGAACTCCAGACTTTGATGAAAAGTACTCCGTCCTTTTTATTGAAAAAGAACTCTAGCCTTTGAGCTTCGATTTTTGTTGAAAAAGAATTTCGGCCTTTGAATTCGAGTTTTCAGTAAAAAGAACTCCGACTTTGAATTCCAGTTTTTAGTAAAAAGAACTCCAGCTTTTGAGAAAAGAACTCCGGCATTCTGAGAAAAGAACTCCGGCATTTGAAGGAAAAGAACTTCGGCCTTAAGATGGAAAAAGAACTTCGGCTTTTGAATTCAGATTTCTGTTGAAAAGATCTCCGATTTAAAGAACTTCGGCTTTAAGATGATTGAAGGAAATGTTATACGGACTTCACTGATGAAGTTAAGAATAAGGCTATAAGAACAAGAAAAATGTATACAATCCGAACAGCAAGTGAAACTCTATGACTTTCGACTTTTAAACTATGATGAATTGCCATCAAAAGATATGAACTAAGAACCGAGTCTCCATTAAACTTGCTGTTAAAGATGGATGAAGGATATTGAAGTGA
>JAOVVI020012424.1:0-12250 GCA_028571085.2 Nepenthes alata | reverse complement strand
ACCTTCCTTCTCCCTTCGCAGACTGCAATTTTCTTGTCTACTCGTCGTCTGCTCACTGCCGATCTCCCCTTCCCCCTTTTCCCTTATGCAAAATTCACTGATCCCTGCAACGGCCTCGGTTCCTTTCAGCCCCTAACCCATTAACGTCGGGCCATTACACCTCGGTCCATTAACCTCGGGCCTTAACATCTCGGTTGTTCCGGTAGCAGCGTGCCGCAGCTTTGATCCAGAGCTCAGCACGCATCATAAGCCAGAGGGAGAGCCCATCCCAAAAGACCGGTCTAGTAGGAGGGAGAGCCCCCTAACTTATAAGTTTGAGATTATGTCTCAAGCTTTCTAATGTGGGACTCGCATCATTCCTCCCTCATTCAACAGCCACGACCTCGGCGGCTGTACTCTGCGACACTTCACTCGGCGGCTTTCACTCTGCGACGCTTTACTCCGCCCCAGCAGCAGGTCAGCCCCTTCGCAGATAGCCCTTTCCGGTCAGAACCCTCCGCAGGTAGCTCTCTCTGGGCCGGGACTGGTCTCAATGAAAATACCATTTGATGCGAGCATAAGCCAACGGGAGAGCCCATCCCAAAAGACCGGTCTAGTAGGAGGGAGAGCCCCCTAACTTATAAGTTGGAAGTTTTGCCTCAAACTTTCTAATGTGGGACTCGCATCAGCGCCTCTGTTCTCTCTCTGTGTTAGCCTTCGCTAGCGACGACTCCGGCACGAGCAATGGTGGCGACCACGGCGGCAGCAAACCCGGTGACGGCACGGTGGCAGATGACGGTGCATGCAAGCCGTCGGTGGCTCCTCTCTCTTCTGTGCCTTTTACACAAAATTCATCCAAATTTCAGCCGATTTTCACACAATACATATATGCAGTACAATGATCAATATTCTCAAAGAAAATGGAAGGATTTACTTGCCTTGATTGCACCGATTTTCTCCGAAAACGGTTGTGAACGGATGGCGGCCGTTTGGCTTTTGTTTGAGATTCCCCCCTCCACAAACACCGGAGGACAAAATGGAGGGGTACGTCATGGAGAGGGCTTCGCCGGCTTCTATTTCCAGCATCAGGACCTCTGGCAGCAGTGGCGACGACGGCGTGCGCCGATCTCCCTCTCTCTCCTCTCTTCTCCCCTCCCTCTCCCCGAAACCTTTCTCCTGATTTCTTTTTCGTCTTTTTTTTTGTTTTTTTTTGTTATATATATATAATATATTATTATTATTATATTTCCTATTTTACTTTTCTTTTATTCCAAAATCCAAATCGATATTTGGGCGACAACATGGACACATCTCGGGCGACAACCTAACTGATTCAAATATCCTTTCAAATTTTACAATATTAAATTTATTTTTCGCCACGCCCTAATTATGTAAAATCACAATTAATATTAAATCAATTGGAATAAAGATCCAAGATATTACAAAAGCTATGCTTCATCTATTCATAATTCCATTCCAATGAGAGATGCTGTTCTTCACGGAAAAAGAGCATGTTTTCTTTTGGTCCCATTGATGTAAATATTAACCGATATGTATTGGTATTGGACTTCCTAATACTAATATTCTTAGATACTACTACAATATTTTGATATGTTTCCATATTGATGATACATCATAATATATTAGCTGATATGACCCTATTAGTTTATGATTTTTAGAAAAAATTTTATTCCAATATTTTCGATATTAATATGCATTATTTAATATATTTGATACTAATACGTCCATGACCGATACTGATGTTTTTGTCCATGGTCCTTATCCACTATTATTATAGGAGGATTTAGGGAATCTATTAATTGCTTTCTATGTAATAAATGAACAGAATGGTCTAGACCAACATGCTGCCCATTTGTCTTCCAATATGCTGTTATGGATGCTTCAATGAAATATGAAGCAAAAAAGGTTAAGGCTTTATTATAGACTATAGAGCCAATGTTCAGCCACCCTTTATCCACCCTATCTTGTACAACATTCCATTTATTTATCCATATTAGTAGACCTACACAAAAATAGATGTATGGCTTCCACGTCACCAAGGTGTTTCAAAAGTGTCCAGAGGATGTCTCTAAAGCATTTCTTTAAAGGTTAGCACTAATTTGCAAGGAATGGATTTTTTTCCCTTGCTATCTTTTTCCTTTAGAGGTAGATATAACTATGGATTAAAATATGGATATCAATATTAGTATAGGTATCGGTCATGGCTATATTGGCAATAGTTGTCTTCGGCAACATGTAAGGGACCGTATTCCGCATAAGCATTTTTTTATTTTTTCTATTACATCAAATTTGAGTTTTATATATAAATACCCGAAAAGGCTACAAAACATATGCGCTTAGGATTCTAAGAAATGAATATGTATATATATATATATAATCAATGTATCGTGGATACCAGGACCTCCCAAATACCATTTTATATATTCTAATATTCTGATTTATGCTTCTAATGAAAGATGCTCTAAAAGCTTAGAGAGACTCCTGCTCTTATCTTCTAGTGTTTGGAGAAAAAATGTGGTGTTTTTCTGTTTGCAAGGCTTGTAATCAGTAAATGGGAGTTGATGAGACTTGAACCCGAGCACTGATCCAATGGAATCAAGCACCAACTGCACTACCCTTTTTAACTGTCACTTTACACCCATTTTATGCTGTGTAGACTGCACTTCATGATGTATTTACTGTCATTTTCTTGCAACTCAAGAATTTCACTTTCCTCTTTATTACGGAAATTGTTTGAACTTTGCAGCTTATCTTACAATTAAGCATCTATATTTTAAGCATATCGCATTTTCCGCTGTAGGGTCATAAAGAATGGCTTGCAGAGGTTCATTTTCTCGGTGTCGTTGAGCATCCGAATCTCGTCAAGCTTTTAGGATATTGTTCCGTAGATGCAGAAAGAGGGATCCAAAGACTCTTGGTATATGAATACATGCCTAATAAAAGCTTAGAAAATCATCTGTTTGATCACAAAATGCCCGTTCTTCCTTGGAAAATGAGATTACAGGTAATGTTTGGTGCAGCTGAAGGATTAGCTTATCTCCATGAAGGAATGGAAGTTCAGGTTTGATTTACTTTTACTTAGAATTTGTTTGGATCTAGGAAAATTAAAGGAAAGGAAAAAACAAATTGAAGAAAAATACTTCTTTATGTTTGGATTGTATGGAAAATCATAAGGGAAAAAATATAATGAATAATGTGTATTTAAGTATAAATGATTTTCTTTTTATTTTTATTTTTTCCTCATTATTTTTTTCTTTTTCTAATTCAAACAAACTCTAATGTTGCACTATTTCTTCCTTGTGTTGTGTATTTGAGTTGAGAACAAGTTGACATGTCACCGTTTTAATCACCTATAAATTAATCCATAACTAAGCTTGATTTATTGCCTAATTAAGGATAATATTGGCTTTAAGTGTTTTCTTTTTAAATGGCTTAACAGGTAGGTTTTGCCTAAAATCTTCAGGAATTGTTTCCTTCTGCATAGAGGATGAGTTCTTGTTTATCTACCTTTAATCATCACTCTAGAATATGGATGAAAATTTTGGTGTCAGTACCAGTCACATTGGTATCTATATTGGGATTCGGGGGAACTTCTTCTCTCATAGAGATGGAGAGACTCGTTCTCCATATCTTGACGTTCATTTTTTAATAGATAATTATTATTTAACTATTTTTTAAAAAAAATAAAAAATTGGTTTAAAATAATTATTTTAAAATAATTAAATCACAATCATCCATCTAAAATGAACAATTTATATAGAGAAAATAAACGTCTTCATCTTTTTGAAAGATGGAGCCGCCCTCAATATATTTATGTTTGTCATATTAGGCCATGCGTAGGATACGGATGTATTGGATTCCAGATTTGTTTTTGCAAATTGGAACTTGGGGGAATAGTGGATGATTATGATGTTATATAACAATTTTTTCACGGTATTCGGGGGCCTGGCAACAATATGTTTTTCCGATATTTTACGTAACGATTGATATTTGATTCCATGCTCTAGAATTTCCATGTTAAAAATGCAAATCATTGGTGAAGAGTACCCTTTTTTGTGCAGGTGTAAGCATTAGCATGTGCATTATAGGGGGTTTTATAAACTGGGTTGCCTTTTTGAAGGGGAGCATTGGCGCAGCGGTAAAATTACTGCCATGTAACCTTGTGGTTGGGGCTTAAGTCGTGAAAACATTATCTTGCATAAATTAAGGTAAGATCACATATTATAAAATAGAAAGTAACTTGACTTTTCACGGATCTCATGCGTAGCGGGATCTTTGTATATCAGGCTGCCTCTTTTAAGGGGAGTCTTGGTGCAATGATAGAGTTGTCATCACGTGAACTAGTGTTTATGATTTAGGGTTGTGGAGATGACCTATTGTATATAATATAGGATAAGAGCATATGCAATAGATTTAAAAAATTTGTTTGACCCTTACACAAATCCCATGCATAGCATAAGTTTCATTCATCATGACGTTCTTTTTATCTATGTTGGGGAGATGACTTATTGAATGCAGGGTAAGAACGTGTGCAATAGACTTAAAAAAATTTGTTCGACCTTGTGCATAGCATAAGTTTCATTCACCATGACGATCTTGAAATATGAGACTATCTTATCCTTACAATGGTTGAGATTATTGTAAAAATGCTAATATGTTAGTTTAGTCTTAACTTTTATATTGTAAAGATAGATTTTAACAATTGAAAGGACCAAACAGCCTAATAGATGACTGTAGAAAAATCCCCCTATCTTAGCCTACTTATTGCCTTCATGTGGGTTCTTATTGTGCTTTTTTGCTTGTGGTCAGGTGATATTTCGGGACTTCAAAACCTCAAATGTGTTGTTGGATGGGAACTTCAATCCAAAGCTATCGGATTTTGGTCTTGCCCGAGAAGGGCCAGCTGGCGACCGCTCACATGTGTCCACTGCGGTGCGTGTTTCTTCCTTCTACTATTAACTTCAAATCTCTAGCTCCGTATATGAAGCAATGGTATCATGGATAAAAATATCGACATCGATATTTGTTGGTTGTAGCTATATCAATATTTATCATATCGGGGGATATATATCGATGCTGGATATTTTGACCGTAAAACGTCTTTTGTGAATTGGAACATACCTGGAAAATATCTAAACATTTTGGATTTATTAGCCGATATATAGGTAAAATATTCAAAAATATCAAGCATATCGACCTATTCATTTCGTCACAGTATCAGAAGGCCCATCACAGATTTTTTAGATATTTCATTCTGTGATTGATATTGTTGCTTGCTATATTTACTCATGACCAATGACAAACAGAGATCAGCCGATAAAGGCTCATCTTTTCTTTGGAATAAGGTAAGTGAGACGGCTGGAGTTAATGAGATTTCAAACATATCATTGGATATCTATCATCCTACCAAATCCCACTCATCCATCCATCCTTTTTTATGTCTTTTCAAAATCTAACTTGTATTCACCAAATTTATGAAATTTGACACTATTTATATATCTTTTTGTACCTTAATTTTAAGCTGTAAAGTTTATGTTAAATTTAATTTTCCTAAAATTAAGGTGTATAGATATATTAATTTAAATTTACCTAATATAGATTTTCTTTTAAATTTTATGGATTAGGTAAGTGTAAGTTTGCCTTGTAGAAAAACGAAAAAAGAGAAGTTAGATGAACTGTGTGATAAAATGATGAGGTACGAAGAATTTAACTGAGTTATTGTAATTGGAGGAAAGAAACAAATTAGTAGGCTTAAAAATATTTAGAGGGAGTTGATGAAAAACTTCTTAAATTGCCTTACACTTTCAAAATAAAGTGTTCCAAACTGAGTGGAATTAACGAAAGTGGATTCACAGTCTATCCCACTTGATACGAGTCAAGACTACTTTGTTGTTATTGTTACTGAACTCCTATTCGCCTTTTTCTCAAGGGTTCTTGAATAATGAGCCGAAAAAAATTCTTCCTCGCTTTCTCTGCTCCTGGGGCAATGGGTGTGGAGGTGACTCACATTAACATCCAGAATAAAAATTCCATCTTTATCTCGAGTGATTATTGTCTTCTTATTGACTGTGTTATTCTCACGTAGCAACGGAAGATACATCCTTATATTTGAAGTAGAGGAGTATGCTTTCAAGAAGTGCATGCATGATGATCATGTAATTAGCATCGGTTTCTCTTTTGTTCTTTGGGGAATTCATAATCGTTTTGTTTCCGTGCTTATCTGGAATCCAAAATCATCATCCCATTTCTTCCTTTTATATCCCTTTAGCCAGTCGGAACGTACGGATACGCTGCACCCGAATACGTTGAAACTGGCCATCTCAGCGTGAAGAGCGATAACTACGCTTTCGGAGTTGTTCTTTACGAGATCCTCACAGGCAGGCGAACTATTGAGAGAGATCGACCGACGTCCGAACAAAAGCTTCTGGAATGGGTGAAGCAGTTCCCAGCCGACAGCAAGAGATTCTACATGATAATGGATTTCAGGCTTCGGAATCAGTATTCGCTCGCCGCCGCTCGAAGGGTTGCAAAGCTCGCGGATCGGTGTCTGAACAAGAACCCGAAAGATCGGCCTGATATCGGCGAGATAATGGATGTATTGAGAGGAGCAATATTGGAATCTGAGGGTAGCTCTTCTTCTGCAGCAGCAACAAGATTTCCTCAGTCACCAAGAGGTAACTGAACTTCACTCCATTGGGAAGGAATAAGAAAAGAAGTTTATGATAATTTGGGAGTTTTCTCAAATATGAGGCTGTGTTCTTATCATAGAAAATGTTAAGATCAAAATGGCACACTGAATTCATATTGTCTCTATGTCTAGTCCTCGTCGTCTTTATACTGATCTCGGCCATCGCAACGATAAGAGAGTCTAAATGCTTAAAAAGTTTGTAGCATATTCTGTTTTTGCAGTGATTTTGTATCTTATTTGTGTATTTATTTCTACACTTCAAATTTTCAATTCATTGATGTATTTTTGAATTGTCTTGTGTTGGTTATATAATTGAAAGGGAGATTTGATGGTTCTTGATTTCTTGTCACATTTGATTAATGAAAAAATTCTAAGTCTTGTGAAATTATCTTCTTATAGCTCGGTAATCACGGGTTTGATCATGAAAATAATCTTTGATATTATATAATATATGATTGGTCAGGTCATTTTTCGGACCTTAGCACCCTAAATTTAGGGGCCCTATCTGAAATAATTTGTTTTTAGAAAAATATTAGAGTATCAAGATGTAAAATATTATAAAATAGTATTGTTAAAAGTATAACTATTATTATTTATTTATTTATTTTTTAAGTAATATAAAGTTAAAGGCCGTTGGATTTTTGATCCAGAGGCAGATTATTTGCTCTCGTTGCAAAGAGCTTGCTTCTCGGTTGATAATAATATTATTTTATATTGTGTTAAGACTCTCTATAATGAGTTTTGATTGAGAAATTTTAATTCAATAAAATAGTTTTTCAAAGGAGTAAATGTTAAGTGATTGCTGTTTGGACGTTTATTCTAATGTTACTTCCCATTTTTCTATTATTATTATTATTATTATACAAGCTTTACAGTATAAATAAATAAAATATTATATCATTAAATATTAATTATTTTTATCTTACTGGATGGATAACAAAAGCTCATAAAACCGATCATCAAAATCCAAAAAAAAAAAAATATATACTAATTATCTTTTAAGAAATAATGGATACTTCTATTATTTATTTTTTTAATTATAAAAATATTATTATTTCTAACAAATATTAAATTTATTAAAGGAAACAACTCCTCCAATAAAATATAATAAAATTATAACATTTAATTATTTTCATAAATTTATACAAATATCAAATATAAATATACAGAACAGCTCAAACATCAAGTAAAAATGAACATAAATAAAAGCAGACTTCTTTGATGGATGATCAGATTCCACAATTAAGCAGCTGCTGCTGCTGCTTCTTTCCTTCCTTCAGGGGTGAATTCGGCAAGCTATTACAGTCATCCCATTTTACAGCTCTCATATTTTCAAGAATTTTATTCTGATAATTTAAACAAATAAAATTATAAGAAGATTTTAAAACATTTTAATGTGTTTCAATAATTGAAATTTTAACCATTAACAACCATTTCCATTATCACATCATTCCAGGAGTCAATTGGCCCAGGCAAGCACCAATGCAAGCAATCATTCGAGATTTGTGCATTTCTGTCCTTTGCAAATGGATGCAGAAACCTGTACGGACCTGGGTGACCATCAGGCCTTAAGAGAGAAAGCTGAGTTATGTCAAGAAGTTTCAGATTCACTCCATTTTCAGAAGCTTTTGTCACTGCTTTCTCGAATTCCTCTATCTCAATTCTTCGCAGCAGTTTAGGCAAATCTTTCAACTGGGTTTCGCCTTCTTTAAATGGAGATGTCCGGTTGCAAGCTCCTCCGTTAAACCATTCGCCACCTTCAAAGTGATCAGGTGTTGATGTTCTGAAGAAAATTAACCCTTTATGATGAGACGTACTGATGAAATTGAGCACTGATCGTATGGATTTTCGATAAGCAAACTCGGATCCGAGCTCTGTCAGATTCTTCTTGGGACAGTAATGGCAGCCCAATATAACGTTGTTCTCGTAGTATATTGCGGTCTTTAAAAACCATTTCCCAGTAGAGAAGACAATGTAGTCGAAACTCTGGTATTGACCTGTCCATTTCTTATCGAGTCTGTCGAGATGCAGTTCAATTTCAGATGTCGAAACACCATTCATATCTTCAAAAATGGCTGCTTCGACAAGGAAAGGAGACCAGATGACAGACACGGTGAAGTTGTATGAGGGGAAATGCCATCTTCGGGATTTGTATTCCTTGTCATGGTAAACCTCGACAGGCTTGTCGACCTGAAAAATATCATAGTTATAGTTAATGATCCAAACAATCCTCATGGGGGAGGAGAGTAGATAATTCTAAAATAAGAAACAAGGGCAGTCACAAAGAGCCCTCTATGTACAATATTTGAGAAAGGGTCAGATTACTTCAGATTTATCATGCATGCTTTTATGTTACATTATGCAAGAAGTTGTATCCTTGACTTAAATCTACGACTACCAAGTCACACGATGTGATGCGAATATCAAGGATGTAGATTTGATTTGATGCAAATTTGATTTAATTGCATATTTGACTTGATTGTATTTCCAAATTTGATTTAATTTTATTCTACAGTAGATTTTTCCAATATGCCAACTCTATTGTGCATCAATACTTCAGAAAACATGGCTATATAGCTCTAAATGGCATGGCCTCCAAAAGACCATAGATAAAAATATTAGTATCAGTATTAAAATAGATATTGGACGTGGTTAGATTGGTATTGGACATATCGAAAAATAACACATTGATATTAGATATAATAGAAAAAAAAAAGTCTCCCAAAATTATAAACTGATAAGACCGTATCAGCTGACATATTGCGATATTATCACAGTATTAAGAAATATTTATATTGAAGAGCCTCAATACCGATATTTGCATCAATGGTTGTGGCATTGAAGACTGGCCATATACGCCAATGGAATGAGAAAGTGAGGCCAACATGTGCAACGAGGAGTCCCGTTGCATAACATTTTCATAAATTGCCACACCACAAGCATAGATCACAACTACTGGGTTCTTTGTCCAGTATGTAATATGTAGACAAACATGATTTCACGTAAGAGATTTTTCACACTCCATATGCAAAACAATAGTACTCGGTGTGCATGAGGGTTTTCTGAATTCTGGTAACTATGGCATAGACCTTTTCCAAAGATTGCACAACAAGGTGACTTAAAAAAATCTCCAATAAGAAATATACAAGTAAAAACAAAGGGAATCTCATATAATCTTTCAAGAGAGATACAGTGAAAGCAGAATTAGTAGCCGGCTGCCTTTAGATTTGAAACCCTAGGTACAAATTGCTAGCATTATTAAATCTATGTTTCATAAGATAATATTAATTTGGGTTTTAGCAATTTTGAACATCACTTCAGCTTGTAGTTCTATGAAAGATCAAACTAACCCTCACGAAATATAAATCCATTCCATGCCCTATTTAAATAGAACATTCCCATTCAACTACAAAAATATCTCTGTAATGTAGAGATAAAACTGAGTATATCTGACCTTTCCTAGATTCTAAAATGCATGAACCTTGTTTTCTAGGTGGTCGTTCAATTTAGCCATTTATCACTTTGAGCCATTTGTCTACAAAGTCTGGTTGTCTCATAACTGACCTGTAACTTACACTTCAAGAGCCGACAAAGATGCCAGAGACTCCTAGCCCATGAGCCTACAGTAAACGCAAGTGAACAATGAGAGACACTAAATCTTATTTATCTAAGATTTTCTTAGCCAGAGAAAGTGTAGGGGTCATCTTCAGCTGCCTTTATTATGCAGGGGAAGGAAGAACAGCAAATGAGTTAAGCTGTATCCCGGAGACACATGCCTTCAACCCATACATAGAAATATCGGCTAATATATATTAGTATTGAGTCCCCAATATCAATATTTTCCAACACCGCGATATTATTGCGTTTTATTGCCATATTAGTGATATACCGTAATATATCGGCTGACACACCCCATATTTGGTTGATAGATCGACCAGAACACCCTATGTATGGCCAATATATTAAGTGATATGGAATGTCAGCTTATGATTTTAATATTTTTTTCAATAATTTAGATACCGATATATATTACCCGATATATCCGATATCGATATAACCATGACCGATACTAATATTTTTACCTATGGGCTAGTGCGATCTGCACCTCATCCTCACTTATTCTTCATTAAGACCAAAACTATGCTCCATAATTTTTAGGATTGCTATTCATGGTCGCAACAAATTGTAAGAACAAAGTGATGTATGCTCATCTACAAGCCTACAATAGATGCATTACAATCAATAGAACTCTACAATTGGGTTTTGAGAACAAATCATGAAAACTAGATCTAAATTCAATATTCCTTAATTTTTGCCAGCATATATTGAAAAGAACAGTTTTTGCTGTGGTAATAGTGATCTACCTTTGACAGAATGCAGAGCAATGACTGCACGTGGTTCCGAGAAATTGAATCGCCAATTAGTGCCCATGATTTGCTCCTCATCATCTCAAGGAATTTCTCTGCATCAAACTGAGGCAACTCACAATTCCTCGGACTCCATCGCCAGTAGAGATAACCTGAATCTGGCCTCCCATTCTTCATACAATTCTGATGATTTTCGATGAGATGGCAACTTTCATTTGTATACATTGGGCCAGATGGATCTGGGATCCAATCCCCAGTAAAAAGATCACACTTCTCTGCAAGCATATAATCAATTCAAAAAAGCAGTTTCTTTCTTTTAATTAGCATGGTTCTATTCCCAGATCAATGTTTGAGAGAGAGAGAGAGAGAGAGAGTGTGTGTGTATTATTTGTTGTGAATCCACATTCTAAAGACAAGCTACTCAGGCAAAATAAACATATATACTGCTCTAGAAATAGCATTGCCCATCTCAAATTACTATCAAATACAGATCTCTCCAGCAAGTAAACGGATACAACTACCTATCAAAAAAAGAGTTGATTTTAAGTCATTCACTAGTCATTTCCACTTAAAAGGTGGTAAATGAGCCATGTCACTTGTAGTCCATCGCAACACGACCCAACACTGTGAACCGTGTCAAGTCGGGGGATGATCAACCCACATGTCATGCCAGCCCACAGCACAGGGGCCCAATTTCACCGTGCTTGGATATATATTAAACCGTCGGCTCATTTTTTATTAAAAAATAGAAAAACTATAAATACCCTTATAACCCCCTCACATCTTCGTACAATTTCTCCACTCTCCCTCTTCTGCAATAAGTGATACTAATATAATTTTATCATTATTGCTAATTTTATTTGTAAATTATATATTAATAATATTATTTTAAAACTTAATTATTATTTATAGCACATAAGTTTTTAGTTTCAGTAGTGAAGGTATTTGAAAAAAAGATTCTAATACTCCTATATTGGCTACATCACATGTTGATCGTCATTCTGAAATACTAAAATCACAACTTATCCTAAATTCCACAACTCTTTCTAGTTATGGCCTCCTCCTAGGAGACATTCTAGTGGTGCAAGATAACTTTTTCAAATTAAATTAATTAACAGTTTCGAATAAACTATTTATAAAAAATGTAAAAAAAAAATTACATTTGTAAAAGTTCTAAAGTTACTGGACATTTAAA
>JAOVVI020012423.1:0-12250 GCA_028571085.2 Nepenthes alata | reverse complement strand
ACCAGAGTTGAGTTTCTATGGTTAATGAAATATATTATTATAGATTTTATTTTTAACATACATATATTGTGTTCCTAGGGCATGACAAGTACAATTGATTACCAACTAAAATAAGTCTTTATTAATAATAAAAACTGTCACAATTTGCTATACCTCGATACATATTTTAAATTTGGATTAAAAAACTAGATGATATTAGCCGAGGGGCCCCTATATGGACTGGATAATGAGCCAGTACCAATCCTGGGAACCATCCAACTAGAGGCCGCACATGAGCGTACTGAACGGTGGCATCCTGGATACTCACGTTTCTAGTGGTTGACCTGCCATCAGTTTATAATGTCATCTTGGAATGACCCTGCCTAATCATATTTAGGGCAGTGATATTGTTCCTATACTTGAAAATGAAGTTCCAGATAGCATGTGGCAATGAAGAGGCCCTGGGCGACCAAGTGACCAGTAGGACATGCTACTTGTTCCAGGTCACTCAGGTGATTCCGGACCATCTAGCCAAAGACTTTGATCACTGGGACGAAGCTACCTTGCCGTAAGCCCAATCCGGTGAGACAATTGATTATATTCCATTAGACCCCAGCGATCCCAAGAGGTGTATACAGATCGGGAGTTCATTGGCAGGTCCCTTATGTGACAAATTGATCACCTTCCTTCGGTAAAACTCTGATATCTTTGCGTAGACTCTCGCCAATATATCAGGGTTATTGACTAGAGTAATGATCCACAAGGTAGGCCTTGATTCCGATTATAAGCCCGTCAGGTAAAAGTTGAGAAAATATTCCATAAAAAAATTGATTGCCATATGGGAGCAGGTGAAGAAGTTACTTGACGTAGGCTCTATCACAGAGGTCTAATACCTGAATTGGCTATCAAATGTGGTCCTCATCAAGAAGAATAATGGGAAATGACAGATATATATGAACTTCACTGACGTGAACAAGGCATATCCTAAGGACAACTTCTCTTTGCTGAGAATCGATCGGCTGGTGGACTACACATCCGGACACAAGCTGCTTAACTTCATGGATGCCTACTTGGGTTATAATTAGATCCGGATGAGTCTTGAAGATGAAGAGTACACTTCCTTCATGACAGATCAGGGGACACACTACTACAAGGTCATACACTTCGACCTAAAAAATGTAGACATCAGGTACCAATAGCTCGTGAACAAGATATTAAAAGCTCAGATTGGTTAGAATATAGAGGTACACACAGACGATATGTTCATCAAAAACAAAACTACTGACAACCATATTCGTGACCTCGGCGAGACCTTTGAAGTCCTCCGGGCGCACCAGATAAAGTTAACTCTGACCAAGTGTGCTTTTGGAGTATTCTTGAGGAAATTCTCAAATTTTATTGTCTTTTAGCGAGGAATCGAGGCAAACCCCAAAAAGATAAAAACAATCATGGATATAAGCCCGCCTCGAACTGTGAAGGAAGTCCAAAGGCTCACCGGGAGACTCACAACATTCTCTCGCTTCCTAACAAAGTCAGTAAAAAGGTATCTCCCTTTCTTCAGGATCCTGAGAGGAATAAAGGTGAACGGCTTCCAGTGGACGACTGACTACCAAGTAGCCTTCCAAGAGCTGAAGAAATATCTCGCCAGTCCCTCTCTATTAACGTCACCAGAAGAAGGTGAAGATCTATATGTATACCTAGTGGTTTCGGATACAGTGCTAAGCTTGGTCTTGATCTGGCAATAGTCCAATGGTCAATGGCTAGTTAACTACGTCAACAAAATTGTAATAGATATCAAAACCCATTACTCGTATACTAAAAGGATCACCCTAGCACTTGTCTATTCTGCCCAAAAATTATGACCATACTTCCAAGCACACAAGATCGTCGTCTTGACTGATTAACCTCTAAAAAAATCTTATAGTAATATGATATATCTAAATAACTGGTCAAATGGGCCATCAAATTAGGCAAATTTGATATAGAATTCTGACTGAGGCCGACCATAAAAGGCCAAACCCTCGATGAATTTATAGTTGAAATAACAATCTTGATTCTGGATGCCCACGATCTCGACGAAGATGCTTGCCATTAGGAGGAGGCGCCGACCTAGACACTATACGTAGATGGGTTGTCAGGGCAATCTAGCAGTGGAGCACGCGTGGTCTTGAGAGCTCCAGATGGGTCAGATATGAAATATTTGATGACCTCAAATTTTCGACCACCAATAATGTAACAGAGTATGAAACTTTACTTGATGGGCTCCGACTAACAAGGGAATGCTCGACGAAGTATCTGACCGTCTACAGTGATTTAGAGCTGGTCGTCAATCAAGTCTTCAAAAATTTTGAGGTGTCTAGTCCTTTACTTGTGAAATACCTAGCTAGAGTGAGAAGCATGACTCAAATGCTCGATAAGGTCGAGGTAATACACATTCCGAGGAAAGATAACTAGAAGGCAGACCAGCTAGCCAAGGTAGCGGCGATCGAAAGTCCAAAGTAGTACTCTCGGGACATGTGAGAAGTTCTGAATTCCCTAAGCATAGAGAAGCCGGAGCAAGAAGTGTTGCATATATCAAACGATGTAAATTGGATAACCTCATATCGAAAATACATTACTAATGACACTACCAGAGAACTTAGAAGAAGCCAAGCGAGTAAAAAAGATGGAAGGCTGGTACACCATCATGGATGAAAAGTTATACCGTCGTGGATATTTCACCTCGTACATGCGGTGTCTCATATTAGAAGAAGTTGATTATGCACTGAGTGATGTGTATTTTGGCATCTGTGGGTTATACATTAGAGATAAGAATCTCACCTTTAAAGTAATGTAGCAGGGTTACTATTGGCCTACGATGAAGCGGGATGCGGTAGAATTCGTGAAGAAGTACAAGAATGGCCAAGTCCACTACACCATTGCCCATCAACCCCACACAGAACTGCAGGCCCTATAGTCTCCATGGCCATTGGCATGGTGAGGGCTCGACATACTCTGTCCTCTATTCATTACATTCGAGCAAAGAAAATTCGTCATGATAGGCATCGACTATTTTACGAAGTGGGTTGAAACCTCTCTATTAGCTCGGATAATCGAATAAATGTAATAGAGTTTGCTCAACAGAGCATTGGATCAAGATTTGGGATTTTTTATATCATAGTGACCGACAATAAAATTCAATTCACCGACAAGCAATTCACAAAGTACTGTTCGAGTTTAGGAATTAGGCTAGTTCACACCTCCATTGCTTATTTTCAAGTAAATGGGCTAGTGGAGGTGACCCTATTCACCGGACTGAAGATGATACTAGAAGATGTAGGGGGCTCTTGAGCAAATGGACTACCCATTGTGTTGTGGTCCTACTAGACAATGCTAAGGGAATCTATCCACGAGACACCCTTTAGCCTATATTATGGAATTAAAGTGATTATCCCAATAGAGATCGGACTACCTAGCCTCAGAGTCGAGAGTTTCAACCTACTCAACAACTCAGAGAGCATTTAGGCCTGCTTAAAAAAGTTAGAGATAAAACCAAGCTGCACACAGTGGCCTATTAGCAGTGGATCACTTGGTATTATAACAAGAGGGTGAAAGCACACCAATTTGAGGTGGGGGACCTAATTCTACTGAGTATAACGACCACTAACAAGAATGCCAACAAGAAAAAACTCTCTTCAAACTAGGAGAGGTAGTTCTTCGTCTCAACGAATCTCCAAAATAGTGTGCACAAGTTATACACCCAGAACGGTAAACTGAGCACGAAGACGTGGAATACTATTCATCTCAAAAAATATTACCAATGACTCATCGCCGAATCCAAATAAGTCTGGCCCGCACCATCAGGAATGCATGTAAAATGTACCATGTTTAAATTAATAAAATAATTAATTATTTAATTTTTTATTTTTCATATGAATGCTTGCATGTCCTAGACTGTACCTAGGTCTAGTGAAAGTGCTTCACCTATCATCCACCTTACTAATGCGGGATTAAAACCTCAGTTCTGGCAATTGAGCAGCCCAAGTGTGGTTGAATGCTACGGCTCGAGGGACTTTCGAACTAAAGTCAGACCTCCCTAGCTAGGCGACCATAACAAACCCTACCGCACTTTCTCAGCATACGTGTGACAACTCCCCCCAATGGGGATGAGCACCATCTGTCAACAATGATTGGCAAACTAGTTTCAGACGTGTAAAAGTAATGACGTCCCCCTAGTGGGACCGAGCACCAAAGGTTCTGCGCGAGCAATGACCTTAACTTTGCCAGAGCTCGGCGACTACGACAACCATACCCAGTCAGCCCTAGTAAGGCTTACCAATAGACATGCGATGAAATCCTCCTACTAGAAAAAGCACCGCCCAATAAAACTAAAGTGCTGCAACTTCCTCCTATGGAAATGAGCGCAACTGGAACCCTTGCATCCACATCAAGCCCGGCGACAATGGTGACAACGTCTAGTCGGCAAGAAGTGAAATATTAAAAAGAAGTTCGACATAAATGCAAAAAACATTGGCAACAATGGTTGAAACGATCTAGCAATATTATTAAAAAATTAAAATATACAAGAAGTCTCCATCCATCTTAAAGGTACAAAACACTCCCGCTGCCTACAGCTTGGACCAACAACTATCCTAGGGTTGGGAAGGCTCTGCTATTCTCTTTAAGAAATCCAACAAGTTGGATTGACGCCGGGCACCACTGTTTCTTGGATCGAAGAAACCAATGGGAAAGTCTGAAACCTCCAAGGATGTGATCCGTCAACAAAGGCGAATATCGTCCCAAAATTTGATGTTCAACGCCTGACCAACTTCCTCCAGCCTGAGTCCAGTTGCAACGGATCACGTCCTAAATTTTGTTATTAATCACAATTATAATTAATTATCTTTTAATTACTATTTTTGACCAACTGGACATGAATTCCATGTTAATACCATGACTGACCATATACAAATAATATAATTTTATACACATGATCTAAATACTTGCCACGTCATCGGTGGCTCCAACACTAATCTAAAGTAATTACGACGTCAAATCTTATTAAGGAAAGATGCTTGTTCATTACCAAAATAAATTATATAATAATATCGGGAAGCAATAAGTATCCATAAAATTTAACCAATTGAACTAAAATTATTGACTACAATGTATCATTTCTCTCATTCATAACTATTATAATACATCTGACACAATAGCTAATACAACATGCACACTTTATATTTAAAAACATATTGGAAGGAATAGGGATTATAATAAATACAATGGCATAAAATGTGAATGGGAAAACTTACAAGATGCATTTTTAGATTCTTTATCTTATTATTTCTTAATCTTAGCCATCAAGACATGTTTATAACTTATTTTCTGTAGGGATTAGGGCCAATAGGCCTTATCGGTCAAACGAGCAGTCAATTGAAGCCCGAATCATGTATGTTTTCATATAATCAAAAGTTATACACTCTTATTCAAGACCCAAAGGTGAGTCGTCTATATATAACCCTATGGATAGGGCTAGATGCCACTTCTTAATCTGTAGTTTCATAGGTTCAAATATCGATCTTCTATTATAATATATTAAGACATGCCATGATATACTATTCACTAAATCATAACCTTAGTCCAATCTTTAACTTAAGAAAAACTCTACCTTTTTTTTATTAATTTTTAGTTCTCACTCTTTTGAAAAACGGTTCATCATTTCTTATCATAATGATAGTGTCTTTCTCATAATTCAGTATTTTCTTTTTTCCATGATAAACTTTAGCTTTTCCATGATAAACATTAGCAAAATTCAGTGAAACCCAACAAAAATCAACAGCTGCTCATGTAGAGATAAAATTAGAAAATGTTATATATATATAATAAATATGTAGGGTACTTTACTGAATTTTTGAACATGCATTATATAATATAACATGAAATGATCTAAAATCAACAATTTATAGACAAACATGAGTATTGGGTTTGAAGTCCAGACATACAAGAGAAAAATATCATATTTTCTGGCATTAAAAAGGGTTCAAATATTAAAATATAGCACATATGACATGATACAGATATTTGGACGTGAAATCTCTTCATGAAATCGTGAGAAATTGACCTTCATGTAAGATTTATACATCGTAGTTTTAAAATTTTAGTTTGGACAAGTATTAGAATAAAAATACTCAGAAAAAAGTCAATAAATCAACGAGTAAAAGAAAAAATTTATGGTGTACTTGCCTCGTCCTAATTTATCCAAATTCTTACTTTGATTAGACTGATTTGAGCTATTGGAGCCTCCTCTTACTTCTTCTCTCTCTTCTCCTCAGCTTTCTCTTTTTCCTCCCACTACCTACTCTCTCTTTCGTGAAAAATGTAGAAACCTAATATGCAGATGAATTTATACCAATCTGGCGCTCGTGCGCCATTCGGGCACCGCTCAAGCGTGACCTCACTTGATATTGCGCCCAAGCGTGACCCAAGCGTTCCTTGAGAGCCAAACCCATTTGAATCCAAGCTCAAGCACGCGTCCGGCTTAGGTTAGGCCGAGGTATGACCGGTCTCATTTTGATTCTTTAACCCAAATTTTCACATCATTTGTCTCAATTTTAATTATATTAACTTAATTAACCATAATTAACATAAATTTAAAATTTGTTATTTACATGGGTCCTTAGCTCCTCCTCATGACGAGCATTCTCACTCTGAAGACCAGTGAGCCACTGCTTAGCCCTTTGGAGCACGTCCTTCAGTGAGGCAATCTAATTTAAAGCCCAAGATTTCTCTTTTGTAAGCTATTGGGATCTTACTCGGAATTTGGATAGCTTGAGGTCAAGGCTAGCTGCCCAATCTTGACTCTATAGGGCCTTAGCAATGACAGCATTCACCTGGTCCTCCATCTCTTCAAGGATGCCTAGGTTGACGCTCGCTTGGGTCAGGCGGGAGATCTCAACATCCCACTAGCATACCATGGTCACCTGTTTGTGCAAACAAGTCTCCATCAAGCATAGCACCTCCTATGACTGCTAAAAAAAGGGGCGAATCAAGTGTTTGGGCAAGGATGACAATAGATATAAAAGCAAGAAGCTACAAGGCCTATACATCTATGAAAGGCTGCTCCTTCTCGGGAGATGGGCCCTAGAAAGCCTTAGGAAAAGGGGCTTGTGAGGACCACCAACACAACAATGGCACGATGCTAGAACCTGGCGTCAAAGGTGAGGCATCCAAGTTCTCTAGGGCTACACACGACACCACCTCTGAGTGATGTGCCTCCTGAGGCACATCGGCCTCAAGGTTGCTCTCCACGTGCGCCTTGACAACCAGGTTAGCTCTCGGCTCCTTGTCAACAGAAGGAACGCCATACTCGGCCAAGGTTTGGGTCTTGACAGGCGTGCCCATGTCATTGACCACAGAGTCATTCACTCTTGCAACGGAAACAATAGGGAGCTACCCCAATTCCATGCAACCCAATGGAGAATCGATGGTTTTCAGTCTCCTAGACGACTCATTGGCCACCCGCTTAGTGTATTGGGCATCCTCCACTTCCGGCTCATTAATGGTCATCTCCTCCATGGCCTGGCCATCTTGTGCCGCATCCTCAACAAAAACGGTGGGAGGCGTAGAGACATATTCCTAAAGCAATGAGGGAACAGAGATTGTGACGCCTTGCTTAGCTATCGCTAGGGTGTCGATTGGCTCGACCAGTCTGCCCTCCACAGGGCTAGTGGTTTCCACGTTGAGAACTGATGGGGACTCACTGTCCACAATAGATGAGTCTAGCTCATCAACAACCGCTGGGCATGAAGATTCTCCAATAAGTGGGTGAGACACCGTTGCATAGACTTCATTAATTTTTCTAACCTCCTTAGAGATAGACAGAGAAGGAGAGGACGGCTCGGCACAACTGGTTAACCCTTCAGGAGAGTTACAGATGATCGGCTCTTTTCGCCTTCTTTTGTTATGGCAAAAAGGCATTTCAGGAACCTCTTCATCATCTCCCTCCACCCTTGCCTCCCACTTGGCTTTGGCGAATGCCTCTCTTGTGAGCTAGCGGCCAGTGGGGCACAAGTCGATGGCATTGTCCATGACGAGCTTCACTAGCCCAAGGTTCATCCATTTCTCCCCCTTTCAAATGTCACTAGTGTAGATGCTATTAGCTTTGCCCCACTTGTTTAGGATACACCACTCAGAGCCAACCACCAAGTGAAAGAATTGGTCATTTTAGTTTTTTACCGAGTCAAAGTTCCCCCCGCTTAACTTGAACTTAGGATGAGAGGTGAAGGAGATCCAGTCATGCTCTTGATTGAGGCAAAAATTCACTTTCATGCCCTGAGCATCTAGAGAAAATTCCTGGGTGCGACAGAAGATGTACAAAGAAATAAGATATTGAAGGGCGTTGGGGTGGAGGCAAGCTACTGGGATCTCCAGAGTCCTCAGGGTCTCACCCAACTCCTTTGCAAGTGGAATGTGAAAACCATCTTTCAAGTGCTCCTCGTAGATGGTGACGAGCCTCGAAGGAGGATCACAAGCCGCATCATCAACCTTGTGAGCAACGTACGGAATGTCGTCAAGGATGTTGTACTTATTGTATAGAGACCCCACATCCATGCTAGTAAGGACAGGGGAGATTGTAGCAACGCTCTAAGAAACTATGAAGCAAGGGATAAAAAGAAGGTGAATCGAGACAAAGTGATTCAAAGAATAAAGAAATACAGAAAGGGCAGGGGAACGACACTTAAATAGCCAAAACCCTAGCCCAAAAACGGCATCGCATAGGGAATCGAAGAGGCACATCTCCATAATTACTGCGATACATGCTCACACCATAGAATGCTGAAGCACACCAGTCCACCGAGTCAGTTATGGTGATTGACACGACGCCTCCCAATGTAGCCTACGGGTAGCTGCTAGGCCAAGCACCTGTGTAAGCGAGTTGGTGACGCTGCATAAGTAATGAGGCCCAGACATGCCATTCTTCAAGAAATGGAAGACCAATGACCCAGGCAGTCCCATGACCGATTCAATTAATATGTGTCCAGACCAAGCACTCAGGATAGATTGTTACGAGTCAGATTATCAACATTTCAGGTGGTCGGGATATCAGAAATCACACAATAAGAAACAACATTCAAGTGCTTCAACCGTTCGCATTAATTAAGAATGTTGAAACCATACAACATATAAATAAATAATTCTTAGGAGGTTTCATTCATTATTTCCTTTTACAACGCACAACAAGCTTACAATGGTGGACATACAATTCAAAATGAATAAAAAATACATGGAGCAATGACTTGACGTTAACCATCCAATCAGTCTTCAAGATGGGAGATTACGAAAGGCAAACCTTCTTGCTAACTGCTCCATCAAGAGGTTGAACTAACAAGTGGAGCATGCAAGAAGCCCCTATTGTTCTCATAAGGAAGAGCAAGCCGAGCAAGAAAAGAAAAAGAAGACTCCCCTCTCAAGTAGCCTACCGTAGGACAATCCTCCTAAGAGTTCCAAAAGAACATTCCTCCCCGAAAAATGCTTGAGACACCCCTCCTTCATATTGGCACCGAAAAGGCTACTCAACATCAATAGAAAGTGAAGTGATAGCCTCCCAAACTCAAGCCTAGAACTAGTTAAACGTAAGTTCAAGCCTGGGTCAAGCACAAAAGAAGGAAACCAAGGGGACTGTCCGCACAAAAGAGAGTAACCAAAACAGGCTTCAAGTGTATCATTGGATATACGTTTCAAACATCAAAGAAGAACTCTCACCAACTCTGACTATTAGCAGTGTAGGCTCTATGCCAACTCTGAACTCTCATACTGCATAACTAGTGAAGACGATTCGTGGTGCAAGGCACAGAGAGCCCCTCCATTTACACCTAGAGAGATCGGCCAAAATTAAATCGAGAAGACAGCGCTGACAATAGATAATCGCCTAATTTAGAGAATCGCCCCAAATCTTTCCGAATACAGTGAATCAAATCCTACATCATTGAACGGCGAATCAGCAAAGCACATGGGAAAGGAGCGCACGTGCAGGCCTACAATTGGCATCTTATTACTGAACATACAAGGAGTTGACAAGTCAGGTCTTCTCGTATGGGGGGCTAGCGATGGGTCTGGAAAAACACGGGCCGATCCAGAGCCCAATCCGTAGGAGTGGCTACGGCCCAACGTACTTTTTTCAAGGTCGAGGACCAAGAAGCATGGCAGTGGCCAATTTAGCCCAGCGAAAGGAGAGAAGCCCAAAGGATGGTGGCTTATCACGTGGATTGTCAAGTCAAAGGCTTTGATAGTGGTGTAGTTGGCCCGAGTGGGTCAACTCGAAGCCGTTTAGTAGGGAG
Source organism: Nepenthes alata (assembly GCA_028571085.2). Taxonomy (NCBI): domain Eukaryota; kingdom Viridiplantae; phylum Streptophyta; class Magnoliopsida; order Caryophyllales; family Nepenthaceae; genus Nepenthes; species Nepenthes alata. The sequence goes on along the minus strand of JAOVVI020012423.1, from coordinate 1,955 downwards.
TGGGTGATTAGGGTTGCGTACAGTACTACGCCTGTGGTCACCCCTCTGGTGTGGCCGCTGAAAGCCCCAACAGTATAGCGTAAGCAAGCAAGTAAAACTTACCATAATGCGGCCACGACAACTATCCTGACATCTAAGCAAATATTCCCAAGATATTACTCATGATTGCGCATCACTCCAAGATGGTAGTTGCGACTCAGTAAATCTTCCTAAAAAGAAATTTTCATACATCAATCTCCAATATCGTCCTAATAAAGGAAAGAATGTTCCCAAATGGCCACGGTTACCATATATACCCCATGCACAATTGCTAAGATAGCTCAGCGGATTTACAAGGACAACCAACATTAGTCATGAGGTTTAAAGAAAGTCACACCGGCTCTAATTCTATAAATACCTCTTCACTATTGTGGGAAAAGAGATCAAAAAATTCTAACCTTGGAGCATCCCAGAAGGATTGAAGGGCTTTCCCCCAACCCACTCTACCTACAAATACATCATTTCTCAAGCCACTCAATTGACGAGTACCAACTCTCTCAAAAGCCATCCCTACCGAGTGCATCCATCAGAGTCTAATCCTCCAGTCCATACTTATCCCTCCTCTTATATGCATCCATGCATCTTATATCCTCAATCTTTCTCTCCCTTATTGAAAGATTTCTGATTTAAACATTGGAGGGTATACCCGTGAGTGAGTCCCATCATTATTTGACATCTGATTTATTTATTGTGTTGTGTAAGATTTATGTTATCAGAAATAGAGACCGGTCCCTCTTCAATTCAACCTGTAAGAAGAGATTGAATAGCTCCATAATCTATATAGTAATTTAGATCCAATGACGCATCAAAATTTAACCTTAATTCTTAACTTTAATATTTTATTATTTTTAGTTTTTCATATATGTTAACATAAGTACTAGATGTGATAAACTGACTTTATTTTTCACATAAAATCAAATTAATATTAAATAAAATCTATAATAGAGGTAGAAAAAATAAAAGCTAGTAATATAATTTAAGGAGTTAAAAGTTGAGAACGAAAAATTTAAAAATTTTGATTGTTTTGATGATTTTTAAATATATTTCAATGGATAAAAAAAATTAAACGTAGGACTATAAAGATGACCAGGCCAGATTTGACACAAAATAAACTCCACAAACTACTTTAAGATTTTGATCAAGACATTTCAAATCAAACTAAAGTAACCTGAGATGTTACAATGGTTTGGAATAGATGAAGTAAAGTAACTATCATGAAAGATAGCATTCACTTGATTGAAGGAGGAGATCTGGCACCTCTCTTCTTTTCTCCTGTTTAAGAGGAAAGGAAGGCAAGGGGAGGCAAAAACCTAAAAATCAATCAAGAAAAGATAGATTTGCATGCTATTGAAAAGAGAGGATAAGATAGGTCCTAGCGCTGATTTGTCCTTGTTTATTTTTTTTTACTATTGTCCCAAAAAAATTATTAAAAATAATCTTTATATAAGTAATTTACAAAACATTGTAATCCAACAAAAGATTAGTCTTCCTATTAATACTTCCATCCATCCGTCAATGTCACTAAGAGGGCAAGTTATTTATGCTACTTACAACAAGTACGAATTTTCGACCATTAGCCAAGGTTGAAACTAAAAAGAGGGCAAAACAGCAGAGGTGCCTCGTGAAGTGCAAAGTCGCCAGAATGATAGTTGTGATGGATCAATGTAATGAAGGGTTGGCCCGTGAAATGTACCCTTGACAATGGGCACCTGAGCGTCTTGAATTTGTTAGCAGTGGACCATGGTTCAAAATTATGTAGAATTCTAAGGCCCTGAGTTCAAAGGATGCCACAAAAATGAAGAAATTGGGGTAGTCCTGTTGGGGTCACTCCCGAGTGGCACGTCCGCGGACTCCAGAGAAGGAATGGACGAGGACCCTTAGCGTCTTTTGGACGAGGACCCTTAGCGTCTTTTGGA
>JAOVVI020012422.1:0-12251 GCA_028571085.2 Nepenthes alata | reverse complement strand
GTATCGCGGCTCAAGGAAGTTTCAGTTAGTTGTAGTAATCAGCATATTGTTTTGAAAATATCTGATAAGCTATAGAAGAATATTATGAGCATACTTTTTGAGGGGACATAAATGGAGAATATAATGGATGATAGGATGTTAGATGAATTAGCTTGTTGGAGACCTCTCTCCTTCTCCAATTGAGAACTGTATTCCACTTTATATATATATATATATATATATATATTTTGGTTTGGTGGTTCCCTTCTACCGTTCCAGTCTTCTCCACTTGAAAGGAGCCAGACACAATAAGGCCAATTCAGTTCCTAGAAGTTGGTATTAGGGACAAAGGATGGCAGATGGCACTCAGGTGAACTAGCTCATTGAATCGATAGCCGTTGGAAATTTTAATTTCAAGCAAAATAACAACCAGCATATGGAGCAATTTCAGCTCGGCATCATAAGGCTCACAGAGTAAATACACTTATTCAATTTATACTAACTATTATCAACAACTTCACAGCCTGCTCTGTTCCCTGCTCAAACCTCATAACTTAGAGGGGAGCGAGAGGAGTAGCTCGGAGTTAACATCCACTGGACCGTCAAAATTGATTTTTTAAGGCTTAATAGGGAGAACCTGAACAACTGGTTTTGTAAGACAAGGCAGTTCTTTAGGCTTCACCGAAATAATCAAAGGGTGTTGTTCGCTTTTTTTTTATACGGAGGGGGAGGACCTTATTTTGTTTCGAGGAGCAGAGGAGGCCAAAGATTTTGACGACCGGAAAACATTCACCCAAGCTCTATTCATCCGATTCGGTAACCTAACTTATGATGGTCTTATGAAATTACTGTGAGGCCGAGGCAAACAGGGAGTGTAGCAGAGTACAAGGCCCAATTCAAGACCATCATGAATTATCTACTTAATCTTTTGTCTCAGGTTAAGTTGTTTCTTGAGAGAAATGAAAGATGAAATTCGTTGTTTCATCAAATTATTAAATCTTATCAGGCTTTTGGCATGCCCCGATTCAGGAGGAGTTCATTTGTAGTTGAAAAATGGCCAACAGGGGTCAGACCACCTTGATTAAAGGCCATATGCATCATCAGTCCCCTTGTGGAGCAATAAGCAAATTGAGAGCCACTACCAAATTGGTGACGGCAGTCCACCAAATCACCCTCGAGCAAATGAACGACAGATGGGAACAAGGATTATGTTACACATGCAATGAAAGTGGAACCCAAGGTATATATATATATGCTAAACCTCAACTATTCCTGATGGAGGTAGTTGAGTTAGAGGAATCAAACTTTGAGTAAGGCTCCGACGAGCTCCTGCCTCCTGAAGTTGATCCTTGTCATGATCCATTTGCCGAGATCTCTCTAGACATAATTACGGGAGCACATCTGTGATGACCCAAATTTATGTTACATGACTTGAGACGGCCATGCAGAAATTTAAAATTATAAACAATCTTATAAATGTATCACTAAATAAAATATAATCATTATAATTCTCATAATTAATTTCTTAGAAATAATAAATATTTACACATTATAATCTTGGGAACGCAGTCTCAATAACATAATTAAGTAAAATTTTGACCAATAAAACTAATTTTAGAGCTTCTCGTCAGGAATTTCTAATCCCAAAATTATCTCTGTCCTAAAGTTCCTCAACAATTGTACGATTTTTTCAAACCTGTCATAAATTTCTACTCTGGAGCCAACAAAATGTAATGGTAAGCCAAATGTTTTACAAGTGAATAAATTAATAAAATACAATGTAATGTCTTGGATAATAATAACATAATAATTATATAAGATAAATCGACGATTATTTGAGATTCAACAACTTATCGTATCTATGACTCAAAGGCTTCATAATAATAAATTATTACAGATGCAAATTGAATTTTATCAAATTTGAGTATCAACAACGGTGTAAGTTCTATAGAACTTAACTCAATTGTGGCACCAATTGAATGATATGTCACAAAATCTCCTCGGATCTTACACGTCACTATGAACTATCATCCACGCACCCACCTCCAATGGTTGGGTAACTCCTCGAGGTATCGATATTTGTAAGTTTGACAAGGGACCCTATAATCTCATGATAATTGCCAGCTGTAGTGTAGAAGTACCTAATCTAATCCACACGAACTATATTCTTGTTACCTCGTCGGGTAACCCAGAATATAACTTGCACATATTTTCGTGATTCATTGTGATACACGCCCTATTGGGTACAGAATACTGATATCCACAACAAGTTAAATTCAACACCACCTTGGTACGATATCCATTAATATCTCATCCATAAGATTCACATGAATATAAGTATCCATTTAAATGACCCCATCACCCGAAATATGGACTCGGCATTGGAAAAGAGTCGAACATACTAGGGTTCCGCAACCTCCAATTTAACTTGATACCTTAATATTTTCGTATACTCTCATCAACTTAACTATGGAGTGCCAATAAAATTTATGCACGCTAGCAAAGTTAATGCAAAGATTAGATTATCGGAATTTATCAATGGAATTTCAAAAGTAATTACTAAATTAATTGGACTCTAAATATTTACCCAATAAACCATTGTACCCAGTACACAAACCTATGATAATCAAATTAATCCTTAAAATTTCAACAAAATTATATAATATCTTTGACCTCCGCCTTGCCATTTAAAATACATGAATACATCATACGGCTAACTCTGGCAAAACCCCACACACAAACCTATATATATAAATTTGAACACACACGCACTACTAGCATACGCATAGACTGCTAGCTTACAGGATTATATAATATTACATGCACACACTACTGCACTGCACACAAATACTACCTTTAGACTACGGTATATTAGTATAAATACCATCTACATGCCAAATATATGCAAGGATACGCATACAATATTTATACACTAGCGGTACCTGTAAGCTCTCTATCGTACCTGCTTCTACTCCCATTTTTGCGACCTAAATAGAACACGAAGCTCTGCGGTATATCAATTTTCTGAATTATCACTGTAAAATAAGAAATTTTAAACTTTTTTTTTCCTCACGAACAACAATACTGATATAAGTATATACCCCAAATTTTGTCTCACAAATTAACAAGAAACCCTTAAAATTGCCGACTAACAGTAACGAGAGCCCTGCCTTTGTTTCTCCCAAAGTTTACGATTTCACATAATTGCGTACAAATTTTCCAAAATCAAGACATGCAACATGCTACCAAAAATCAACATCAACAAATAAATGGGAAGGATTTTCTTATAGAAATTAGGAATTTACTTTAAAAAATAACAAGATTACTTGCCTAATTTAATGATGAACAATGGCGGTTGCATCCGAACAGTGACGGTAGACAACGAAGACAAGAAAAGAAATGATGACGGCAATAGAAGCTTTCTCTTCAGTGATGACAGGTGTCAGCAACAGCAACGAAAGCACTCTCTCTTCGACACAGAATGGCAATGACGACCACAACTCCACAGTCTCCCACAACCTCACCTCTTCCCGTACTCCTTTATTGATAACCCATGCCAACGGCCCAACAATTAAATGAGAGGAAAACGAAATTGCTTGGCAGACGAAGGGTGAATTGGCTCAGTGACGAGATCACTTTGAGAAAGAGAAATGGTCGATGGTAGTGAATGTACGATCGATTAAATGAAAAATAAGAAGAAGAAAAAGAAAATGAAGAGATATATAAGAGAAATTCTGTGTTGGGGTTCAAATGACTCGGATCCACCTGATCCGGCATCATCAAAAAATCTGAACCACCTGTCATCGACAACTACCATTTAGTAAGAACAAGGAACAAATGAGATGTATAATATTTTTTACATGAAAATCCTTTCTCAACTAAGAAAAAAAACGGAATACATAGTTCACAAATAAATTTTACTATGTAAAATGGTTACACAAACCCAGAGATAGAGTATTTACAATATACCTGAGAACGACTAAGAAAAACCTTTCCAAAGTAAATAGGAAAACTCTCATTCTTCTTACTCTATTATTCTCTCTTCTTCATCTCATTGATGGTATTTTCTACTCAAATATTTTATAAGTGTGGTGAAACAGTAACTATCGTTTCACCCTCGTACACATGTGGCCTGACACACAGCGCCTCTGATATTATCTCTCACACCAGACTGGCCCTTAGTGCCCAGCACCCTGGCCCCTTGGTGTTTTCACACACTTGGTGACTTATTACCCATTCCTTCTGAAGTTTCTGGTGCTCTTATATAGACACTCTGACTCAAAATCTCTATCTTCTTAATTAGCTGATCTTGCAGATGATTCGTACCATGTCTTCACCAGTTTCTGAGTTTCCTGTAGGCCCATGCCCAACACGCTAGCTATGCATGTTCTGATTAGACGACGCATGCTCTAAAAAGCTTACAAACCTAATAGGTCAATTACTTGCTCTGAAAAGGCCCGCCATCAACTTCTGCAGCACAGATATAGCTGGTCAAGCACCCATTGACTGGATTCTTCACTTATCCAGTCAACCTTCTGTTGACCGGCATTTTATGCAGACCAAAGCTGTGATGGACCGAATTATTTTTCCAATAAATAAGCTCCGTCATTGGTAACACAAACCAAAACCCATAATTAACCTATAGATTCTATAGAAATTTTGACAGAGTTTTCTCTACAACTTGACGAAAACTAAAAATACAACATGCTCAAATACATCTTGTGCAAGCACACATTTAACAAAAGGAATTAACATAAAGCCTACAACACAACACATATGATCTCAATATCTGTCATATCATTCATAGTTCCAATACAGTACTCTTATCAACCGTATTATATTTAGAAAGATGTCATTTAAAATGAAACAAAGCTCAAAATATCAACATAAATGTGGAAGTGCAACTAAATCATCAAAAACTTGTCGAAGCATAATAAAACCATAATATAACAATAAGCCACATCCATCTATGAGTGGCTATTTACAATCTAATATGATAAACATAACCCAATCTTCAAGCTTCGATGTCCAGCAACTTCCTTCAATGCAAGTCTCTCTCATTACTTTAAGTAATCTGTCGCCAGCTAAGTGTTCTCATTTGGAAGAAAAAACAGCAAGAGTAAGCGTACAGCTGAGTAAATATAATCATACTTAATACTCATAGGCAAAGAATGGAACTGGAATGGGGGGAGGATACAAGTAATATCAATAATCATAAATCGAGAGAGGGAACAAAAAACATCTGAAATCACTAGATTCTCACGGTTACATCGATTAGGTATTATTTATTTTCATAATTATATTATCTTTGCAGACCCGGGCTAGTAGACCGTACTAACCAACGATGCGAGAGAACGAGTAAAGGAATATGTTCGCTACACATTCTAAAGCCACGGTTACATTTTAGGTCTGCAGCACTCGACCATCGGTTGCATCTCCACCATGAAACACTTAACGAACGACTATATTTCCACTATGTAGCATTCAACCAACACGCCCCATATCCCCCGAGGACCAGGGCAATCCTCATTCTTTCACAATAGTTTCCTAAAGCGTACCACGAACATCACCCGCTCCCACAAGCGGCCAGAATACGTGGCCATGTATTTTTCGGGTTCACACCGCGATGGACATGGTAAGTTAAAGAATACTACCCCTATGAATCATGGCCATAGTTTCAAGGTTAGTTTCCACACTTGGAGAGAGAAATCCACATTTGCTATACACATTCACAACTCAGAAAATTATTCCCATCACATACATCTCCATCCGGGAGATCATTCCATCACAATGTACAATATGGATTCACTTTCATTTACTTGCTCGGTTCACAACTTTCTATGGAAATCAATCCTGTTATTACAATTCAATTCATGTTCATAAGAGAATTCCGAATTTCATACCTTCGATAATCACGTATCATTTTAGAAGCCTCTTGGACTCGCTTCCTTACTTCCGGCACATGGATACACATTTTCGGGGTTTACATTTACGTTCAAATAATTAGACGTCACTTCCTTAACAATTAAATGAGGGCATAACATGTATATTTCTCATTTCATTTCGGATAAACAGTATCATGTTTCTTTTTGAACATCTAGACGCCGTGAACAGTTTGATACTTGTGAGATCAGACGTTCGGTGGATACGTACGCACAATTGGGACACTATGTTTTATATTTTGAGCTCGATTTACTATAATACGATGATGGAAGCATGCAATTTTCCCATTCATTTTTGGATGAACAGTAACATGGGACTTTTCAAGCTCACGAATGCCGCGAATAGGTCAAGAAGTGCGAAATTGAACCTGTGGCCGACATATGTACATCATTGGGACGTGGGGATTCACATTTTGAGGTCACATTCATGATACACGGTAGGGAAATGAAAAATCCCCAATTTCGTGGGTTAGAGTTTCGGTGAAACCAAACCGAGTGGATCGGATACGATTCGGACAAATAACTACATATTCCTTGGTCATTAATCTTGAGTTTCATGATTCTAACATTTATAGTGGGTATTGACACCAGAATACCCATTAAAATAAAGTAAAACATCGAAAGGGAACGAGAATTGAGTATGAGAACACTTGCCTCGACGCATACTTTCACCTTTAAAACTAGCTCTCAGACGGATTTGGACTCCGCGGCCTCGATCTCCTCCCTTCTCTCACTAGAATCGATGCTCTCTCTCTCTAGAATCTTCTGGATCAAGGAAAAATGAGGAAAAGAGAAGCAGCCGCGACTTAAAAAGGCGCCACCGCTCGAGCACGCCTCGAGCGAGCATCAGGTGGGCACGCTACCGGAATTTGCCTCACAAAAGAAAACCAGTCATTTGCCTTCAGCTGGTCAACTCCGTTGATCAAAATCTGCAGCTAGCCATTTGCCTTCATCCAATTAACTCCATTAACTGACATCAGCATTCATCCGGTCAACCACTGTTGACCGTCCTCTGTTTTCAGTCGATCAACCTCCCATTGACTGTCTTCTACTGTCCGTCGGTCAACCTCGCCATTGATCGGTTTCTACTGCTCGGCCGCCAGCCGGTTGTACCCTTACAGCCCTGCCTGGCTGCTACAAAAATTGCCCTTCTGGCTATTGGCACTCCGAGATTTTCCTTCTCTGGCAAACAATTTTCCTGGACTTTACTGCAGCCAGTTTGCAACACCATAAATATCACACATAAAACCTGTGTGATTTGATTTGTTGAGTCACCCACAAGGGAGTGACCTACCCCAATAAATGTTTCCTCACAACCTTGTGTGGGGTACCTTCGCTATTATCCGATAACCGTCATCGCCTACCTTCCGACGGCTTCCTCTCAACTGGGAACCGGGCGTTGGCCTCCGCAAAATGATACCTTCTTGCGCTCCACTGAATTTGGAGTAGTTTAACTTTCCTTCAGTTTCTTCCCTGTGGTCAAATCATTCTCCCTTACCTTCGCCACCTTAGCTCCATCGTTGGTCCTACTGGCTCCGTCCTTAGCCCTGCACAGCTTTGCCCTTGGCCCTGCTGAGGTTCGATGTACATTGATTGTTCCCTTCCAACTCCACACTAAATGGCAAGCTCCTCTACGATGACACCAGAATTTTTACTTTGACGGCCGCAGACCTCGACGGCTCCACTTCTGCAGCACTTCACTCGGTGGCTTCCATCAGCAATGCTTTAGTCTGCTCTGGCAGTAGGTCAACACCTCTGCAGGTAACCTTTTTCAGACAGCACCCTCCGTAAATAGACCTCTCCGACCCTAGGCCAATCTCAGTTATCTCTAATACCACTTGTTGGTATCAGAAGAGACTTGATCGCCTTTAATATCACTTGTTGGTATCAGAGAAGGGCTTGACCGTAACCTCCGTCTCTGATACTAGTTGGGGTTCGAACAATTTGGATCTACACAATCCGGCAGCAATGAAAATCCTGAACTCCTCGTCATCATCAGTCACCATTTAGTAGGAATAAGGAACAAAGGAGATACACAATATTTTTTACGTAAAAATTCCTTCTCAAATAAGAAAAAACCATATGACAATAGTCCACTAAAAATTTTTAGTATGTAAAATGGTTACACAAATTCAAAGACAGAATACAGGTAACCATCCTAAGAACAATTAAGAAAAAGACGTCTCCAGAGTAAACAAGGAAACTCTCATTCTTCTCAGTCACTATTTTTCTCTTTTCTTCCTCTCACTGATGGTGCTCTCTGTTCAAACATTTTACAAGTGTGGTGAATTTTATCCTCACACACATGCGGCCTAGCGCGCAGCGCCCGTAGTATTATCTCCCACACCAGACTGGCCCTTGGTGTCCAGCACCCTGGCCCATTGGTGTTGTCACACACTTGGTGACTTCTCACCCATTCCTTCTGAAACTCCTCATATTCTTATATAGACGCATTGACTCCAAATTTTTATCTACCCAACTGGCCAATCTTACAGATGAGTCGTGCCACGTTTTCACTAGTTTCGGAGCTTCTTGCAGGCTACACGGTAGCTATGCATGCTCTAATCAAACAGCGCATACTCTGAAAAGATCACAAACCTCGTAGGTCAACTAACTTCTTTGAAAAGGCCTGCCATCAACTTCTGTAGTACAGACACAGACGGTCAACCTCCAGTTGACCGTCTTCTACTGTTCACCGGTCAATCTCACTGTTGACCGGCTTCTGCTGTCCAGCCGCCAACCAATCGTGCCCCTGTAGCACTGTTTGGTTGCTCTGGCAATTACCTCTTTGAGATTTGCCTTCTCTGGCAAATGGTCTTTCTGGACTTTGTTGCAGCTAGTTTGCAACACTCTAAACATCACACATAAAACTTGTGTGATCCGAAGATGTTTATTTATTGAGTCACCCATAAGGGAGTGACCTACCCCAACAGAGATGAAAAAATGACTAAACTGAAAAGGAAAGAGGGAAGGAAAAAGAGATTGGGAAAGAAGAGTGTTCAAGATACGGAGAGAGAAAGATGAGAAACTAAAGGGAGTAGGGAAAGGGGTTTTACTATTTATTATTATAACTTTATATTTATTATTATTATTATTATTGTTCTTATTATTGTATTTGATATTTATTATTAATACGTTGTTACTATTTCTTTTATTATTATTTATGAATAATAATATTATTTATTATTAGTTATTTAATAACACATATTATTATCACTAGTTTATAATATTTATTAGCAATATTAATTATTATTAATTTATTAATAAATGACTTTATTTGTTACCAAATTAAATTAATTGCTAAATAACCTGGACCGAAACACTGGGCTGTTACAACCTCACTACAAGGCTATGCACTTAATAGGGAGGATAAGTAGAGCGTCAAGAGCAGTCCTAATTGATTTAAGAAGTAACCACAACTTCATCGACGCTAGTTTGATCAGGACGATGAAGTGGAGGAAATCGGAGCAAATTGAGGTCTGAGTTCAAGTCACCAATGGGCAAGCAATACAAGGGTAGGGAGCTCGTGCAGGGCTACCCCTGGATGTGCACAACCACAAATCTAAGGCCAGCTTCCTAATATTAGCTTTAGGTGGGTGTGATGCAGTTTTGATGGTACAGTGTCGACCCTCCAAATGGAATTTCAATAGAAGGGATAGACCGTGCGCCCGTAAAGATTAAGGAGAAATGAAGATATTGTAGTTAATGAAGTGCATGGCCATGGATTCTAGCTCGGGAAAACAAATGGGTGGTATTGAAACTACTGGACGGGTCAGCAGATGAACGTCAGGTGCACGGCATGTCCACGAATGCATCATTGCTCAAGCAAGCTTGAATTGGTTGTAATAACCACAATGTTATTATGGAAATATCTGTTTTTTTGGGTAAGTTATTATGGAAATATCTGATCAATTATAATAGAATATTATGAGTATAATTAAAGAACTTCTTGAGAAAATATAAATGGAGAATATAATAAATGATAGGATATGAAATAAATTACCTCTAAGTTACCTTATTGGAGACCCTCTTATTTATTAAATTGAGAACTGCATTCTACTTTTTTTTATCTATTTTTTTGTTCTTCCTCTCTACCATTCTACTAAAACTACTCCAGTTCTTACAATTCTAGTATCTGCATGTCTTATGCTAATGCCCTCAAAAAACTTTCTTTCAGCAAGTCTATATGTATCTGTTGCATACCAAAAATTCGGGTTATCATAGAGATTGGGGACTGCAAATCTGATTTTCTTACTGGTTGATCTGATGCGGATCCGGTTTCCATAGTCTTGAATTTGAATTATATACAACACAACTGAAAATTAGAGGTCAGAAGTCGGCGGAAATTGTTCCCACCATAAATCCTCCGACGCTCAAGTCAGATGTATTTTCAAGAATATAGAAAGATAAATGGATGATGTATATTTGGTGGGTGGAGTGTTTTATTGCGTTCAACCGGTGAACAACTTAGAGGTATGCCTCTGAAGGGATGTCACTTGAAGGGAATCTCTTGGAGGGAGATGGGGATTGTTTGGATTGGCCCTTGAGAAATTATCTTGGCCACACGGGATGATGGAGGGCTAGCCTCCATCTTAACTTTCTTTCTAGAGATTTTCGGCCATTTTTCTCGCGGTTCTCTCCCGTTCCTTCTCACTTTCTTCCTGTTGGTATGAAGTCTTTATATAGACGGGGGATCTTATCCAAAGTCAACCGCCGGAGTGGTTGAATCTTATCCATAGTTAACCGCCGAAGTGGTTTAATCTTATCCATAGTTAACCGCTGGTGATAACCGCCCGTAAATTGGATAAAGCGGTTGAATTTTTTTTCTGGGTTGGGTTTACCGACCCATCATTAGCCCCTCATGCCGGGTAGTTTGAATTTTTCAACCCCCGACATGTTTCGACCTCTTTTGGGCCGCTCGGTGATGTAACCGAGGTTAAGAATTTGACCTCCTTTGGGCCGCCCGGTGATGCAACCGAGGTTTAGAATTTAACCTCATTTGGCCTGCTCGGTGATATAACTGAGGTTTAGAATTTGATCTCCTTTGGGCCGCTCGGTAATATAATTGAAGTTTAGAATTTGACCTCATTTGGGCCTCTTGGTGTTCAAATTAGATGGTGTGCCATGTTCTTGGAGTGATATGGACCATGCTCTTGGCTTTCATTAGTATTTAATGACTGAATCGATTTCCTAATCACCGTCATGTCTTGTCACTAGTGGCCGTTTGGGCTACGAGATTATCAATCCAAGCTTGGTTTGCAAATGCTGGGCGGCCTCAATTATGTGGGAGTTTAGGGGCGAAGCCCCCAGCGTACCATCTTGAGATCGGTACAAGTCGAAGCAGTTGAAACCACTAGAAGATTGTCAACAAAAGCCGTTGTGTTGGGTTCGGTTACTCATGGTAGGATGTATTGCGCACGATATTACATCAATAGTATTTCGGAGTAAAACTCTTTGGAGTTGAATTTTGAAGTGAAAATTCATAAATGAATAAAATTTGAACTGAAAATCCGCTGTGGATTATCTTTCGGAGGAAAATTTGGTCTGCAGAAAATTCGGAGTGAATGAAACCTCCGGAGTGGCTGAAATCTAGAGTAAGATGAAATTCCAGAGTAAAAACACCTTCAGAGTGGACTAAGAATCCAAACTCAGTAATCTTCCGGATTGAAATGATCTCCGGATTGAAATGATCTCCAGAGTGAAAAACCTCCGGGGTGGGTTAAAGCTTCACACTGATGAGAATTCTGGAATGAATAAACTTTCAAAACTTTCAAAGTACTAAAACTTTCGGAGTACTCAAAATTTCGGAGCGACTATCTTCCAAAGTGATCAAACTTCTGCAGTGACCAAACTTTGAGAGCAATTTTGCTAGCGGAGTGAAAATGAGCGGAATGACTTTCACGGGCTCGATGCTTCGCTTCTGGATGGAGTGATCCTGGATCGGAATGCCAGGCAAAAAAATACAAACCGGGAAGTTGTGAGAGGAAATACCGATTAGAATTGAAATCGATTTTTTACCCCTTCAAAGGCCGATTCAAATTTTTCTTAGCCGATTTGATTTGAAATCAGTTTTTACACCTTCAAATGCCGATCCGGGTTTTCCTCAGTCGATTTGAATTGAAAGCGGTTTTTACACCTTCAAAGGTCGATTCAGATTTTTCTCAGCCGATTTGATTTGAAATCGATTTTTACACATTCAAAGATCAATTCAGATTTTCCTCAGCCGATTTGAATTGAAATTGGTTTTACACCTTCAAATGCCGATCCGGGTTTTCCTCAGCCGATTTGAATTGAAATTGGTTTTTACACCTTCAAAGGATGATTCACATT
>JAOVVI020012421.1:0-12251 GCA_028571085.2 Nepenthes alata | reverse complement strand
TCCAACGGTAAAATACATAGAAGGAATGTGAGCAATTGGGGAAAGCCGCTGACCGCCGTGGAAGGAAGTTATCTCAGCCAGCTTAGCAACGGGTGCCGTCTCTGGAAGGAATGCCGACAAGAATGATGCAGAGGATCACTCCTTCCAACCAAGGTAGATCCCCCTGTCAACCTTTAAGTAAACCCTAGAATTCACATTCGAGAGAGGTTCTGATTCACACATTCGGACTTACGCATTATGACTGACTGACCCTCTCTTACAGACAAGCCCTTACGGAGAAAGGTATCCACAAACGCTTACAGAGTACTAGACAGAGACCCACCATCTCTTCCACTCTCACAGGCGTTCGTCCTCCAAATCCCACCGAGTCCTTCAGCTTTCTGGAGACCTAATCGACTTCTCGAGAGTCGTTCCCGGAAGCTTCTATACTTTTGGAACATCGCTTCATCACGCTCTCTGTGAGTAGGAAACGATTACTCACGTCCTCGGCAAGCCAGTACTCCCGAGCGATCAACTCTTCCGCTTTCTCTCGCTTTTCAGCATTACCTTCCCTGATTTAGGAGGCTTTACTGACTTGAGCGTCGGAGTATTTTCGGTGGGACAACTCCCGCCGACACACTGACCTCTTGTTCATTTTAGTGGTGTGTATGATTCGCACTCAGGAAACGGAGTTGGTTCAAACAATCCATACGAATCTGAATCCGTTCGAAATCGGATCCAGGTACACATCAAAAATGTATAAAATAAAAAAATATTAAATAAAATCACAAATTTTAACTAAAAAATAATAAAATAAAAAATTAAATTAAAATGTGATCAGTTAAAAAATAATAATAATTGAAAAGTAAAAGTATAAAAAAAAGTGAAAGATGAAAACGTAAAATATAAAAATATAGAAAAGTAAAGAAAATATAAAACAATGATGACAAAGATAAATAATTTAAAAATAAATAAAAATGTAAATTTAGAATTAAAAAATAAAAAATAAAAGAAAATAATATATGAGAAATTAAAAAAAATAAAAAAAAATAAAAAAAATTATTAGCAACTAAAAAACTTTAACATAAAGAAAATAAATTACAGTACTTATATGACGAATCTCTCCCATCACCATTGAGGCCCAGCAAATATATCCACCGGTAGTCGAAGCGCTCCAAAAATTTTAAAAATAATGATAATGACAAAAATAAATAAAAAATATTTAAAAGATAAAAAATAAATATATATATAAAAGAAGAAAGGAAGAGAATAAGAAACAGAATAAAGGTATAAAATTTAATAAAAATTAAAACAATTTAAAAATAAATTAAAAGATGAAAATTTAAAATAAAAGATAGTACAATTTATAAAAATTTTAGTAAAAAAAAAATTAAAAAAATTTATAAAGTTGAAAATAAGAAAGAAAAAATATAAAAAATATTGATAAATTATTATTAAATACAGATGAATTAAAATACTAAAAAAATAAAAGATAAATATAAAAAAGAAAAAAAAAACATGTTTAAGAAAAATGAAAGATAAAGTAAGAAAGATATAAAATTGAAGAAAATAAGAAAAAATAAAATAGGGATAATGATGAAAGTAATTGAAAATATATAAGAAAAATACATTTAAAAAAAATTAAAAAATAAAAAATAAATTTTGTTCTTAGTTTTTCAAATTCAAGCATTTATTTTTATAATTTTTTTGTTAGTTTGTTTTTTAAAAATTTTCAATATTAAATTTATTATTTTTACTTTTTTATAATTATTTTTTCTTTTACTTAATTTATATTTTGTTAAAATTTTTTATATTTTAAAATTCTGTATTTTATACAATTATCTTCTTTTAGGTTTTGTTCACCATAATTTTTATGTATATTTATTAATATATATTTTTATTCATTTTCTGCATCCTTTTTACCTACAATTTTTATATATTGTAACTTTTTTATAGTTTATTTGATTTTTTTCTCTTTATTATTTTATTTTCATACATCTTTTATATTTAGTTTTCTTCCATTTTATTTATTTTTCATTTTTCATTTTCAAAAAATTTAATATAAATAAAAAAATGATTAAAAATGATAAAAATAAACATAAAATACAAAAATTGAAAAACAAATACATAAAAATATCTAAGAAATAAAAATCTTCAACAATAAAAATATAAATAAAATAAGAATTTAAAAATTAAAATAATAAAAATCATCTAAAAACACAAAAAAATGATATAGTAATACATAAAATAAATATAAAATAAAAGGAGGACAATAAAAAAGTAAAATATGAGAATACACAAAATAAGAAATATAAAATATATAAAATAAAAAGGAAATAATATAAAATAAAATAATAAAATTTAAAGGAAAAATAATGAAATAAAAATAAAATTATAATATGACCAATTAAAAAAATTATTAAAAAGTAAAAGACGAAAACGTAAAACATAAAAAAATAGAAAAAATAAAGAAAATATAAAATAAAGACAAAAAAAAATGATGAAAAAGATTAATAATTTAAAAATAAATGAAAAATGTAAATCTAGAATTAAAAAATAAAAAATAAAAGAAAAAAAATGAGAAAATAAAATATGACAATTTTAAAGAAAGATAAAAAAAATTATTAGCAATAAAAAAATTTTAAAATAAAGAAAACAAGTTAAAGTACTTATTTGACGACTCTCTTCTACCACCGTCGAGGCCCAGCAAACATGTCCATCGACAACTGATAATTTTTAAAAATTTTAAAAATGATCATAGGGACAAAAATAAACAAAAATATCTAAAAGATAAAAGATAAAGAAAAAAATATAAAAAAGAAGAAAAAGGATGAGAATGAGAAACAGAAAAAGAATAAAAAAATTAATAAAAATAAAAATAATTTAAAAATGAACTAAAAGATGAAAATGTAAAATAAAAGACAGTATAATTTATAAAAATTTTAGTAAAAATACAAATACAAAAATTATAAAGTTGAGAATAAGAAAGAAAAAAATATAAAAATATTGACAAATTATTATTGAATACAGATGAATTAAAATACTAAAAAAATAAAAGATAAAAATAAAAAAGGGAAAAAAACATTTAAGGAAAATGAAAGATAAAATAAGAAAGATATAAAATTAAAGAAAATAAGAAAAAAACATAAAAATAGGGATAATGATGACAGTAATTGAAAACATATAAGAAAAATAAATTAAAGAAAAAAATTAAGAAATGAAAAAACAATTTTGTTCTTAGTTTTTTAAATTCAAGCATTAATTTTTATAATTTTTTGTTAGATTGTTTTTTAAAAATTTTCAAAATTAAATTTGTTATTTTTACTTTTTTATAATTATTTTTTCTTTTACTTATTTTTTATTTTGTTTAAATTTTTTATATTTTAAAATTTTATATTTTATACATTTATCTTATTTTATGTTTTGTTCACCTTAATTTTTATGTATATTTATTAATATATATTCTTATTCATTTTCTTTATCCTTTTTACCTATAATTTTTTTATATTACAACATTTTTTTATAATTTATATGATTTCTTCTTTTTATTATTTCATTTTCATATATCTTTTATATTTAGTTTTCTTCCATTGAATTTATTTTTCATATCCTATTTTCAAAAATTTAATATAAATAAGAAATTGATTAAAAAGGAGAAAAATAAACATAAAATACAAAATTAGTAAAAAAATAATACGTAAAAATATATAAGTGTTGCGTCCCGATTCCTCAGTTATCGTACGGATTATGAAGTTTTCGGATTCCTCATTGTCTGGAGGTAGTCGCGAACGGGTCCGGTCTCTATCTCTACTAACCAGGGACCTGCACAACACAATTAAGAAATAGGAGGTTAGAGGCCCGGCGGGATTTCTCTCAGCGATAACACTCCGATACTCAAATCAGTAATTTTCTGCAATAAACGAAAATGGGGACGCACACTTAGAGATATGTGGTAATGTGCTGCAAATGCGTTGGGAGTGCGTGAATGTTAGAAGGGGAGATTAATGAGCGGGTGATGGGAGGCCTGGCTTCCGGAATGCACCGCAATGGGTGGCTAACTCTTGTTGCCTTAGGAGGCTGAAGAAAGAGTGAGCTGACAGTGTTTCTACGAATGAGAACTTGTGAGAGCTTGTGTCTCGATGCTAGGCTCAGATTTCTTTCTAGTGTGCGTTAATCAAGAAATGATCGATCGATCCATTCTCTTGTGAACCAGGAGGGGATTTATGGGCTCATTTTCCTAGAGCCATTGACACCGGAATCCTGTTTGTAGGGGTCCATTGGCCCCTGGTCATTGACGATGACCGGACGTGTCAGTTGTCGCTTTGCGATAGTAGGTAGATCGTCGGGCTTCTCAGGCCACGCTCGGTCTACCTTTCATGCTGGGATTGGCCAGAGAACCATGGGCAGCGACGCCAGTCACGGTTGACAACGCTGACCCATTCTCATTGGCTCGTTTCTTTTGTGCCATTAATGTTGTCTGCTGGCCACATTAATGGGCTGTAGGAAGCGCTCGCCATTTCTAAGAACGGGCTGCCACGCGGGCAATTGATGGACATTGGGCTGGCTCCATCGTTTGGGATGCTACTCCACGGATGGACTTTGAACTCCTTTGGGCCTTTGTACTGGACCCAACACTAACCCCCCATGCCTGGGCCGACCTATGGTCACGGCCTGGCATGTCTTTCCGGGTCCAGTTCTATGGTCACTCTGCTTCCCTCGAGATGCGCCTACACTTGTCGTCTTCTTGCTTCGCGCCTTCCCTAGGCAGTAATGTAGGCTTTTCTGGCGTTGTAGTAATTCGGTGCCTGGAACGAAAAGATTCGCATGCCTGGGGTTGCATCTGATTTGAGAACTCTCCACTATTCATGAAAGACGGTCATCGGGGCGCACGCCTGCATCATCTATGGTAGGGCACCAACTCGCCTAAAAATGGGGGGTACCTTCAACCACCGTGGTTCATCCCTAAACTAGCTCTGGGGGAACAATGCGAGGACCTTGATTCGCTTCGCCTCAGGTGAGAACTCGTGAAGGAATCAGATGGACTGGCTGGAGATCCTTAACTTCTGACGAAGACTACCCTTATGCACACACCATAGGTGATTCCTTGTGTTAATGAGGGTGGCTCGGCCATCCCGCTATCGTCGCGTGCCCCCCATGGAGTGACGTCCTCTGGTGCGCGGTGGGTTAACAGCGAAGCTATCCCTATGGTCTTCCCCTCTGTTGTAGCGCGTCAATCGCAATCCCTGTTCTACCGGGATCACCACTCATACTTTCTGGTGGGGAGGTTGCAAGCGGAGCCTCCGTTAGGGGAGTGTAGGCCCCTAGAACCCTTGTCGGAGGCTCCTGCCGTAGGTTTTGGTTCAGCCCCTGTGGATAACGTTGGGTTTGTCTCCACCAGAGGCTGACCAACACCTAGCTGTCCCCGACGCTTGTGCTTGCTCAGTCACCAGCGGTGGAGCCATAGTGATCTCATGTGGATCACATTCCCCAGCATGCTGCAAGTGTCCCGGGTAGTCGCCTTGGGGCTTAGGCTCGTGCCATATCTTCTTCTTCTTTCTCGTATTTCGCTGCTATAAATATTGTACTTTGTAAATGAAACCTTGATTAATAAAAGAAGTAGCCCTTTGTCTGCAGTCTTTTACCTTGTAACATGCATCTCCCCCCTTTTTTTATTGACTGCTTTTCAAATCACCCATCGTGGGTAACTGCGCATCTGAACGTCTTCAGACGTTTGTGGCCAGCTCTGACGATCCCGCCATTCGAGTCTTAATGAAGACCATCGACGGGAGGACGTGCCAAGAGAGGACTTTCGGCGGTTGATGCCATGGAAGCTCAAATGCCGCTGGTAGCAATTACATCTTCCTGGCCCTCTGGCGCATTAAATGCGAGGGGGACCGTGGGGTGTTGTGCCATAATGATTTGCTTTGGAAAGGTGCGAAGTTTCAGGGGTTTGCCACGTGGGAGGCGTCGGTTGGCTTCCAATCGGTATGCTCTATCTTCCAAACGCTGCCGTTTCAGTAGGGGAACTTTGCTTATTTAAACGCACGAGTTTCCTTCAAGGTTGTGTGTTTCTGCTGCCTCTTCAACGGCGCGAAGCTTTACGTTGTCTTTGAGCCTTTTTTCTTTTCGTCCTCTTGTGTTGTGGCCTTAATGGAAAGGTCGTCCTCATCATTTGGGTCAAAACCTTCTTTCAAAGAGTCCAAGATTGGGACCCATGCCTCTGGGATCCCCGGCGCGGCAGCGACTGGCGTAGCGGTAATGAATGGATATCATTCTGATGCCACCGTTGTGGGACCAATGTGATTTTTGAGGGCCCCCAGGCTTTGAGAGGGAGGAGACGTCCGCCTCCTCGCAGGGTCGCAGGGCAAGGAGGGCGGATCCCTTGCTCCATCAAGTTGCCGGAGCAGTCGAAGGCATCGAAGCCAAGGTGCAAGCTGCAGTCGGGGAGATAGAGCAGTTGAGGGCTCGCGTTGCGCACTTTGAGGAAGCGTGGGCAGAGTCATAAGTGAGGGCGTCTGGGTTTGCCAGTGCCATCGTACAGGCTCAGACGCGCATGTTGGCTATCCAAGAGGAGCTTGAGCGGCTGCGGCTACAATTCGGAGAGCAGGTCACGCGGATGGGGATTGAGCTGAGGTTGAGGTTTCTGTCAGAGGAGGTCGGCCCTGCACTGGAAAGGAACTTCCAGGATGGCATCCGTCTCAGCTAGAGACTAGTCTCGCTGGAAGACCCGAGCTTTTGCATTGGCATTCTTGACTCTCTAAAACTCTAATGCCGTGACACGCGCGGATCTGTTAGAGTATCCTACCCCAGATCCTTCCGAGCTCAAACGGGGCCATTAGCTGTACTCGGCGGCTGCAGGCTACTGTAAAAAAAATGTTATTAGTGATCATTACAATGCAACTTGACGCTTAGCCGTGCCGTTTATTTTCTGTCACTTCTTGTACTTGAATGGTCCGCTTTCTTTCTCGCGCGCCTATTTTGGGAGTCCCGCTGCTGCTGTTCCTAGAGATTAGAACCCCCGCATTAAATGCGGGTGTGACAGCGGGGATTTTGGCAGGCAGATGAGGCGATCTTTATATACCATCTAACAAGGGGTCATGATTGGTCGTTGCTTGGGACTTGTGATGCTCCCGCTGATCCGGCACGTGGCCTGGCCGTTTAGTGAAGGCATCGTTTGAGCTTTCCTGCGTGTTGACGTTCTTTTCTCTATTTAAGCGATTAAAATTCATCTGAACAATTAAGAGAAACATGCTTCATTTACATTAAACATGGAGAAATAAGATTTTAGAGTATAAATACAAATTTAGAGATATTAAAAAGTAGTAAAAATAAAAAATAACGTCCGAGGTACACTTACTTTAACCCGATGTACCGTTATTCTTACTTGGATCAGAGTGAAATGGCCAGATTTCACTTCTGTGTTACCTTTTTCCCTCTCTTTTCTCTCTTTTCCTCTCTCTCCTTCGTGCTCTCAATCGGGCTGCTGTATCTTTCTCTCCAAAAATCCCCAAAACCCACTTTAAAACCAAATAAAAAGACCCACATGGTGCAACCCAAGCACCAGCGCTCGAGCGCCAAGTAGGCGCCACTTGTGGAAAATGCACGCCCGGGTGGCACCTTGAGCGGCAACCGTGCGCCAACCCTCGCAAGTTTCACACCCCCGTTCCGCCTCAGCGTGCTTCAGGCGGAGCGGTTCTCTTATTTGCACCTCCTTGGTGCTCGAGCGTGCATTGAGTGTCACTCTTTTTTTTTCCTTCAGCCGAGATTTATCTCAAATTTTTTCTAATCCATTTATCCTTAACTTAATTATTTTAACTTAATTACCATGATTTATTATATTTTGAGGACTCAGACCTCACAACTCTCCCCCACTTACAAAAATTGTGTCTTCAAAATTGAACGAATCTCGAATTTCCTTAATCAGAAAGACCTTCCAAGCATTCCCAAATCACTTTTCAGAGTAAAATGGTCATCTTAGAAAACCTTAAACCTCCAAATTGCATTGATCTTTAGTACCTGATTCGTTTTATACTCATCTAAATTCATCAGATCTAAAGGCAAACCTAATTCATTAACTATTTTTTCGACTTAGTTCTGAACCTTAAACTAGCAAAATGCCTTACTTCATTTCATACTAAACCTCGAGATTGAGCATTTCCTCTGAGCATTAACTTAAACTTTAATATATATATAGGGGTTCATCACTCTTTCACTGTACGCTATGATCAATTATCGAACACAAACCATCTGATTACCATTTACCTCCCCAAAGAATTGACCTAACACCCAATTTCTTTTATCAAGCTCAGCTAAGATTCCGACATAAGTCTCAAGTCACAATTTGACTTCAAAAGCGAGATAATTTACATTCTCGTCATTTCGTTGGCATGTCATCGAATAGACATTTCTATGAGATAAACATTCCCTTTCAAACACCCAATTAACGTGGTAGCCATGATAAAAACTGATTTTAAGATATCCATATCACGAAAATAATTCTTACAGATCCTCACTTCACCACAAAACTAGAAATACTAACTATAGCAATCATCATAGATTCGATACAGTTTTAGATCGATACCCAAAATCTCAAGACCTTAACAATTAGCAACATCAAAATGTCAAAACCCCCACACTGAGTAATCTCAAATCTTGTTAGCACACCAAGGAGCCAGCCAAGTAGACCCAAATACATTCTCCATAATCATGATGAGTGGGTCGTTCTGATATGAAATCATAAGGGTTTCCTATCTCAAAACTTCATAATCCCAACATTTTGAATATAATTATGCTTCCCAACTTAGTAATGCAACATCCTATCACCCCAAGTATTTGAGCCTCCCCATAATTTTCCTTTCCCGTTTCCTACGAAGCACTATAGGCATATCAAGTCTATAGACCTTTAATATCCACTACCAGTATTGATGCCTGTTTTTCCCTAAAATACCGAAGTCCATCTACATAATCCTTGGACAAGCCTAACCACTTGCAAAACCCAAGGTCAACTTCTGTCGTAACATAACCATTCTGACCCTTAATTTATTAGACAAAGTTATCTTCTAAGGCAATACCCACAAATTCTCAAATAGAGACTTCTAATTGCTAATTTCAATCAATAAAAGAGTAACTTTAACTAGGGATTCCTCTTCCACTTAACCCAAAGGCATCTATCCACAAGCGATACAGGAAAACATAATCCTAGAGTTTCCTTAACAATATCAAGGTCTATCTCTACAATCCTTAAACAAATTAATCCACTTGCGATCTCCTAAGGTTGCCTCTCTGCCATAACATAACCATTTCAATCCTTAAAATTATTAAATCAGAGTTATCTCCCAAGGCAATACTATAAATTCTCAAATGGAGGCTTCCGATATCAATTATCGATCTTAGCATTTACCTTCCTCGAAAGATACCAAGATCCACGTAGCCTTTAACTCTTAGATTCTCCAGACATTAATTTCTTTCAAGAAGCATTATCCATAAATCCTTAAGGCAAGGACCTCATCGAAAAATCATAATTACGGGTGAGGTAATTTCAAACCATGGACTCCTCCCCCATTTTGCTCGTGGGTAGCAACCTATTGATGCAAAAATAACAATATTCCAATCTTTATTAAGAGTATTACCACCTATGTTAACTTACCTGACCCATCAGTAAATCTTACTTCCCAAAGGTCCCATAGTATCCTTAATAGCACCCAAATGATGCTCCTTTAATTCCATACAAATTTCATAGGGACAACGTCGATTCCATCTTATCTCCATATCACCCATTTCCCTTATCTTCCATATTGACCAAATTAACCAAATATTCCTTCTTCCAACAATACACAACTGATCACTTTCTCAATTAGGCATTCGGTCGTCAACTATCTACAATCCACAAAAGAATGCATAGACACATTTATAGAACAATAAAAAATCTTCAAGATGATGGGGACATATCACTCAAATCATGGGGAATGAAGGAATACATAGCTCCCAAGTCAATTAAAACAGAAATCAAAATTCCATAGATAAGGAAAATACATCCATCCACTTTTAGGGGTGTCTCAGGGTCTTGAACTGTCGCTACAAGTGCTTTTGCCGAATTAGTATGCTTCTTTGCTCCTAGTCTCTTCGGTAGGGGACAATTATTGACTAGCTAGCCCTACTGACCATAATTAAAACAGGCCCCCGTTGCTTTAAAACAAGTCATCCCCGGATGCCTCTTTCTACAATGATTACAATGCACCACTGATGTCTAAGAATTTGACACTGATTAAATTCTGATGTTACTTTTTCCTTTACAGACACTTTCATCTTCTTAGTAGATTTCGAGTATCTCAAACCAGACTTCTTACTGAGATTCACCTGACTAACCACCCTCTTACCCAAAGATTTTCGAGCCTTAAGTTCTTTTTCAAATATCAAAGCCCTATCTAGAACCCCAATATAAGTTTAAAACTTCTGAGTCACTAGCTGACTCCTAATCTCTTCTTTTAACCCTTGTTGGAATTTTTTGGCTATCCTCAGTTCATCTCCCCCAACAAAAGGCGCATAGCAAGATAATTCAATGAACCTCGCATCATATTCTGCCACGGTGCAGCTTCCTTGCCTAAGCTGCATAAAACGTATTCCTTCCAATCTTGGAGGCTACAAGGAATATATTTTTTTATAAAAAACCTCCTCAAATATCTCCCAAGAAATTTTCTCATCGGGCAAACCCAACGCCCTTTTCTTTATCGACCACCAATCATCGGCTTCACCTACTAACTTATAAGTCGTAAAGGCAACCCTATCCTGATCTGGACATTAAATAACTGTAAATATTTTATTCAATTTCTGAATCTAAATCTCTGACATTACCGGATCTGGTTCCCCCAAAAATTCAGGCCCCTTCTCCACCGTAAACCTCTCATATGTAATTGGGATTGGCTCTGATACAAGAATCAAAGCCATATGACGCTGCTCCATCGATTCTAACACACTAGTCATTCTTCCCAATAGATTTAGGTAGTCAGCCTCTCAATCCTGGGGAGTACTAGCATCTCCACAAGTAGTCTTTCTTCCTCCTCGTTCACTAGCCATACTATCTCCTATAACTACAAACATCATGATATTAGTTGACTTTACCTAATCAGATTAAAGGGAGGGGTTAAAACAAATCAGGGCACTTCAAATGGAATTCCTAAGGCCATCCCTTATGCATTTTATCTAATCTTAACTATTCCTATCCTTATCTTACCTTAGTCTTAGAACAGATTAACCTGAACGTAGAATCCAAATCAATTAGCCTAGGCCTAAGATCAATGTCAATCAATTTCATCACTAAGTCCTAGTTCAAGTCATGAAATGTGAATGTATGTTGAAGTCTAATTTTATACAATTGTATGTTTTATTTAGGTTTCTTGTATTAGTTTAGTCCAATTTTAGGAAAAACTCTGCTAAATTTTTCCTAGAAATTATGTTGTTAAGGTTTGGGTTTTAATTTCTGGTATGTGTATTGAAGAAATTATCTGAGAAAAAATTATATGTTTCATCACAGTTGGTATTAGAAAAAAACGAGATGCCTTACGATTGATTTCAATCGTATGTGAAAGCTTAATATCGATTAGGGCTAATCGAATAAGTAGATAAAGGTTTAGAATGATTAATCTAAGTTGGGAAATATTCTTGCCCGATATGCACCTGTGCTATATAATCCTGCTGACGTGGCTTCCTCACCCAGTTTGGCTACGGTTTTCCCCGGTATGTTGTTGTAGCCGGTTTGGCCATGCTGACGTGACCCGTAAGCCCTATTTGCTGGTATGCTACTCTTGTAAATGCCAATTTGACTTTTTGGTTCAATGTAGTAATTTGACGTTTTACTACTTGCCCGATATGCCTCAACGTGGCGGTGTGCGCATTTTGCCCGTTATGCAACATAATGCCGAATGGCTTTTCACCCGGTATGCAACAAAATGCCGGTTTGGAATTGATGTGCTGTTTCGCCCGGTTCGGAAAGTTCTAAATGCCGGAATGACATGTTATGTTCTTGCTCGCTCTTTGGATTTGGGAGGTGAAGTCTGGTGCTAATGTCGGCTCTGGCGTTGCTTGATGGAGCTGACTCAGCCGGATGTCTAGCGCAGCTGGCACTGAGGATTCTCAGGTTTGCAGCCTTTGGGTGTGTTTGCTTGGCTGGTGATTGCCGGCTTGGTGTCTGACTTTGGTGATTCTATTGCAAGTTTGGTGTCAGACTTGGTCTCCTAACCGAGGTGCCAAGGCCGTGGTGCTGAAGATTAGTCCGA
>JAOVVI020012420.1:0-12251 GCA_028571085.2 Nepenthes alata | reverse complement strand
TCTTTTTGAATGAGGACCTCAATCTCTTTCTACAGTACCCAACAATCTTCGTTGTTGTGATCCAAAGATCGATATTAAAAATAATATTTAGACTATCTCCTCCTTCTGAGTTCTTATGCTGCTTCAACCATTTCAAGAACTTCTTATCCCGGATCTACATAAGGATATTTGTTCAGGTGTCATTTAGTGAAGTTAGATTTAAAGGCCTGAATTCCCTTTGGACACTCGACTCTATCCTAGGCTTCCTCCTGGGATCTCGGGTGTTAGAGTTATCTCAGTTTCACTTCTTCCCGCTTGTCAATCTTTGGGTTTGTGATCAATGCGCTCCGATCTCTTTTCTTCGTTAGCCTCCTTAGTAGCGATATATGCACAGGTAATAGTCTCCACCTCAAAATAAGTATTAGGCTCTTATTGGACCAAATACTTGAAAAAGTCACCCAACTGCATGGTCATCATAAAGGAATTTTGCATCACCTCGTCGGTTAGTTTGGATGTCCTTCAGACCTCTGCATTGAACCGAGTTAGGAAGCACTTCAGACTTTTATTTGTCCCTTACTGGATATGGATAAGGTACCATGGCGGCTTTTCCTTCCTTCGGTTGAAGGCAAATTACAATAGAAAGTTATTAGTTAGCTCATGAAATGTTTTGATAGATATTGGTTGCAATTGATAGAACCAAATCCGAGCATCCCCCTTAATGGTCCGAGGGAAGCAGAGATACATAGCCACGTCATCGAGGCCCTAGAATCCTAACAAAGTGAGAAAGTGATCCAAATGGTTTATCATATTAGAACTTCCATCATAGGGCTCTAGGGTCAGCATCTTAAATTTTTGAGGAGGTTATTGCTTCCGAATTTTCCTCATGAATAGCGACATTCTCAGGTCGGCCGAGTGTCTATCGGTGCTTCATCTGAATAATTGCTGCTCGATCTTCCTAACTCTCTCCTCCACTTGGGAGGAAAATGTAATTCTCTTGATATTGAGGAACGTCATTAACTTCAAGTAGTTTACGGAGTCACATTGGATCAGCTGACTATGGGCCCTCTTCGGCTGGGTGCTGCAAGAAATTTCTTCTCAAGTTGAATGCCTCTGATCATCTCCGGAGCAACATGGATTCTGCCGCTCTAGGCTTTCATTCCATGCTCTAAGACTTATTCAACTTTTTAACCATGTCTAAGTCCTATCACTCATGGCCTCTCGAGCCTTGAGGCCGTCAGGTCACTAGATCAAATCCCTAGCAGGATATTGTTTCCTTTGGCTTCTTCTTTTAGATGTCAAAGTATGAAAGTTCGAGGAAGGAACCCCCAGTGGTTGACTCTCCATATATGGACTAGAATAGTTTCTAAGCATGTCCACCTGGGCAGCCAATGTCTCTAGGCTTATGGTTGGACACTTGTATCCATGACTACCTACGGTCAGGTTGTTACCATAGGAGATGACATATCTTACTTGTGCACTGGTTTGAGCTCTGGTATTTACCATATTTGCTTTCTATGATTGTATGGTTAGACTTCTTGTCATTCCCACAGATGGCATCAAAGATGCATTTTTTTATTCAAAATATCAAACCAATTAGGGAGTCATCTTATTCAGGAATCCGACTAGAAATGAATTCAATTTTTATTACTATAAATCTAGATCCTACAAATTACAACTAAAAAATAAGAAATAAGAAAAATATGAGACTGGCTCTCCAGTAAATTATCCAATATTCAAGTCAGAAACCTTTCCGATTAACTATGAATGATAGAAGGAAAAGAATGCAAGAATACAAGTAGAATAAGGATTGAGTGTTTAAATGAGGATTAAGCCCCAATGGATGTGCTCGAATGAGTAATCGGCTTTGGGGTATTGCACTTGTAGGCATAGTAGATTTTGGAGAGATGCAATCGTGTGTTTAAGTGACCTTTTCTTATCTACGAATTTGTCTATCTCAATATTCTTCTTATTAAGGTTCCCTTTTCCTGTGGAGGAAATGGTCTATTTATTATATGGATTCCAGTTTGGTTGTCCCTTGGTGTTACGCCGCTGCATCTATGAGTGGTTTTATTCATATAACCCTAATCTGCACTTAATGTTTCATTAATCATGATGGACATTATTTATATAACTATCGCCCGTAATTTATCGGTTGGACTGCCACGATTTTCATCCATTGAATTTTGTATTGTAACTGTTGCAATAGTCTATTAATTATCTATAAGTATCCTTTTATTATTAAACAGTTTTAGATTAAATTATTTTGGTCAACCCTGCGCCTTCTAAATCTTGGGCTTAGAGGTATGGGTAGCCCGTACCGGTCAATATGTAAAGTACAAAATTAAGAATAACTAAAGTTTGCATATGGAAGTGTAAATGCAGAGCAACTTGTAAGGTGTATAGCGGCTTCACTGGCTGTGGGGCTATAAATGCTTTAATTCCCCACTTTTTCCTCATTTGAATTGACGTTGTGAGCTCACATCTCTAGTCTCCTCTTGTCTCTTTCTCTATCTATTCGTAGACGAAGAGAACGCAGAGAGAAATTATATCTGAAATATGGCCATCGGAGGCTTCGCCGTAGATGGAAATATCAGCGGCGACTTCGGTGGAAGGATTACCGCGGCAGTAGTGATCACTTGCATCGTCGCTGCCTCCGGCGGCCTTATATTCGGTTATGATATCGGAATTTCAGGTACCTTGCTACTTCCAATTAATTACACTCCTAATATGTTTCCTTATATAAGTATTTTCAGCTGTTTGACGAATTTCAGTATACCGATTAGACCACTGCGAATAATTACTAGCGTGAGTCGAATCTGTAAATGATTTTCTCTTCCATCTGAAAACTTGCTGATACAAATATGAAATCGCGGCTTCCAATATTTTCAAGTCCATCACCTACCTTACCCCTCTTTTTGGACATCCGTACGATTCTGCAGATGAACTTGCATATGTAGCGGTTAGATGGTTGCATGCTCGAATTGCATAATGCTAGTATTTATAAATAGTAGTCACACTGCTTCTTTCTTGCTGCATAATGACCAGGGGAAGGTTGCCATGAGGCAGCCTCATCCTATAACCATATATGAGTTCCGTGCTTCTTAGAACGTCATTAGCATTATTCCTTTTTAGCTGCGAGTATGAATTATTGTGATCTGGTATAAAAAAGGAAAAAAATTTGCAAATATATGAGTGTGAAGTTCGTACATGATAATATACGCTTGAAAGATCGATTTGTATTTCTGTATATAAGATAGTACATCTTGGCACCGCTGAGAAAAAAAAAAGAAAAGAAGATGATGATGAAGAAGATAGCATTACAAAGGTTACATCCTGCATATTATTATTCCTCACTTTTTTGTATGGTTAAACGTAAAATAAAGTGTATTTTTTATGTTTGATTTTATTTAAATAAGTTAGAGGATTAACGACCCAAACCACGGAGATTCACCATGCTTGTCTCTGGCATGAGAAAATTCTTCCTCGTCGATGAAGAGAGAAAAGAATTCATTGTGAAGGAAAAATTAGGCCCACCCGTATGAAGCTGGTCAAAGTTTCTGGTAAGTAGACGATGGGGACGCACAACAAAAATATGTCAAAAAGCCCAGCGCAAACTAAGACTAACCAAAAATAGTTGTTTAACAAATATGCGGTTTGGTTTTGTGTTTGTTTAGTTCTTAGTTAAAAACTGTATTTTTGGTTCATGAATTGAGGAGTTCAACCCGTCCAAACTGAATTGTCAAATATTAAAATCATTTTGTTTTGGTCAAAATATAGATATAGAACAACTTTGCTAATTGAACCCTCATTAATGAATTATTAATGATTTAATTTCATTTAGAATATTGCTTTTATACATATTTGCCAGGTAAATGTTTGTTTGTTTTTTGGGATTTCTTTTTTGAAAGCTTTTTGACTTTGTTATACAACAATATTGTGTTATATGTTATTAATATTGTTTATCTACTTTGATAGTTGTATGATGCTTTGAATCATGGACTGAGCAGTATAATAATAAATTTGATAACACAAGCAGTAAAAACTATTCAAAAATAAATCAATTAATCCATTGACGATTGCACCAGTTTGTCTTAATGGTTAGTTAAATTTTGCATAAATTGAAATCGTAATATGAGATTTAATTACATATTATCCTTCAAACTACATCAACCTGATTGTTGGGTTCCAATACCTCAGGGCCCATAAAGCACGGCCCAAGAAGACAGCCGCAAGGCCCAAGAGGACTAACCTGCCCAAGATCCTATTTCAGCATAAAAAGTCCGAGGACACCCGATACTCCTAAGGGCCCCGATTAACCCGAGAGGTCAGTGTTTAGCAACCCGAGGACTTTCCACGAATGACCAAAGATCATTCGATGATAAAGAAGAGCAGTTGACGTCCAAGCGCTATCTCCCTCAATAAGTTCACGTACTCGTAAGAGAATAAGATACGCAGCTTAAGGACGAGGACTATTTCATACACGACCGAGAGCGCCAACTCAGCAATTTCACTATTACCAAAGAGCACGCAACCTCTGCAAAACGTCGCCTCCACAGTGCAAAATATTGCTCAGGGCACGCCTTGTCACTTCAAGACTGATATCAAAGGCCTGCACGTCTAACACGATAAGGCCCAATCAGCGGCGCCTGCGGCTTGCCTCACTGCACACGCCTACATGCCTGACACAACCAGCAGAGCAGGTGGACAACCTCCTAGCATGCCTGACACAGCTAGCAGAGTAGGTAGACAACCCCCCACCATGCGCCGGTAACCACGTGAACCTCTCTTAAGGGAGAATCTCCCACTATAAATACCCAACCAAAACTCTAAAAATGGGGATCGAGGATTGTTTTCAAATGAGAGAAGCTAGGAAGAGAAAGGGAAGATAATCCCACAACTTGTACTTGTAACTCTTCCACCCATAGTGAATGATTCTTCAGGTCTTAAGCCTCGTGATTTTTCCTCCTCATTTAAGGGGAGGTTTTCCACATTAATTCCGGTATTTTTCTCTCCTTCTCTTCATCTTTCCACGTTCAAATATTTGTGTTGTACTAGAGGTTAAAATTTAGAACGCAACATTGGTGCCGTCTGTGGAAACCCGTGACAAAAAGTTCGTTGCTTCCTACCACTACAAAACAACTAGTACACCGACATGGTAAACAAACGGGCACAAACCAATGCGCCAGCCCGAGACATGGCACCCTTCAGCAGGTACCTCCCAGCAAGCAACACGATGAATGGCCGTCCAAGTTCTTGTGTACGGACACTGGTAGAAAAAGTGGGCAGTCTTTCAATAGCAGTCCAAATTCTCTGCACAAAACTGGACGAGCAGTCCAAGGGAGCATGTCTTGAAACCTCCCGGACAGCAGCACCCTAGGAGAAGGGGAGAACAAAGAAGCACCGCAAGGAGCAAGCTTGCCAGTACGATACCCCGAGGGCACAGGTTGCCTTGAGCAACGAAGCCCCACAACGACCTGGAGGTCGCTTGGCTCCCCAGATTCGAGGACGCGGCCCAGAAGGGTTGAGTCCTTGTCACTCTTGTTGCAGTAGGGAGGATCGGGAAGTTGCGCAAACTTCTTACTAACTGAGGGATTACCTCAACAAAAAAAGGCCATGACCTAGTCCCCAATGAGGAGAGAGCTCAAAAGGCTCTGGAAGACGGTCTTCGGAGCCAAGACCGATGAAGCAGGGAAGCTGGAAGGTGGAAAAGATCGTATCCCGAGGACAATAGAAGGAAAAAAAGGCTGGCAACCAGCTGAAATCCCAAGGATCGTCCAGGCGATACAAACCCAAATGGGTTGTCATGGGATGAAACAAGCCATCGGACCCAACGGCCGTGAATGAATCACTAATCATTATCCTGAGGCAGATCCGAGATGAGGAATTCTTGAGGTGGCCTAAGGCGTTGAAAAACTCGGATGGAGGTAACCAAAAGGAGTACTGCCAGTACCGCCGCCGCCGTGGCCATAACATCGAAGGTTGCAGGACACTGCGGGGAGAAATCGAAAGACTAGTAATGGAAGGCCATCTCGGCCGTTTCATGCTAAGACCCGGACAGGCTTCTGGAACAGCAGGACGTGATGGGATGAGCCATTCGAAGGCGAGGTCATCATAAGCGTAGAGCGCACATGATCAGGGATTGGGGGCTACACGTGAAGGCTTCGTGAAAGCCAGCGCAGATCAGAGCTTCCAAATGACCACGCCCTCAAAAGGCAACAGCCTGAAAAAGAGCGTGACCAAGTGAGGAGGACACCGGGACTAGAACATATATCATCCAGGAATCAGGGCACTAGTGTGACATGAAGGATTAAGATGGCCTTAGAGGCCACCAAATGTAACATGTTTAAGAGAATAAAAGGGTCCATTCAATGTGTCCATTATTATGCATTCTCATGTTGCCTTGTTAAGAACAAGACTGCACCTAGGTTAAGTGAAGGCAAGCCTTCCCGAGATTCTAAAAACTTGGTTTCATCCGAGCGGCCCCAGTGGTCTTATTTTAAAAACTCAGCTTCGTCTGAGTGGCCCCAGAGGTTGTATTCCAAAAACTCGGCTCCATCTGAGCGGCCCCAGAGGTCATATTCTAAAAATTCGGTTATGTCTGAGCGGCCCTAGAGGTCGTATTCTAAAAACTCAGATCCGTCCGAGTGGCCCCAGAGGTCGTATTCTAAAAACTCGGATCCGTCCAAGCGGCCCTAGAGGTCATATTCGAAAAACTCGGCTCCATCCGAGCGGCCCCAGAGGTCGTATTCTAGAAACTCGGATCCGTCTGAGCGGTCCCAGAGGTCATATTCTAAAAACTCAATTTCATCCGAGTGGCCCTAGAAGTCGTAGTCTAAAAACTCGGTTCCATCCGAACGGCCCAGAGGTCATATTCTAAAAACTCAGTTCTGACCGAGCAGTCTAAGAGGTCGTATTCTAAAACTCGGCTCTGTCCGAGCGACCCCAGAGGTCGTATTCTAAAAACTTGGCTTCGTTTGAGCGGCCCCAGAGGTCATATTATAAAAACTTGGCTCCGTTCGGGCGGCCCCAGTGGTCATGTTCTGAAAGCTCGGCTCCATCCGAGTGGCCCCAGATGTCAAATTCTAATAACTTCATGCAATACCAGGCAACTCGAGAGGTCGAAAGGCAAGATAATCCTCAAAGGTTCACGCGTTAGGCTAATGACAAGTTACTTAGCAACGCATTACAAAAAGAACATACACTTGTACAAACCAGGCAAAAAGTCCAAAGTTTCGACTCGGAAAGCGTAAGTTTAATTCATAAATAAGGTTTATGTACAAAAAAAAGAGAAGACAATGTATCACATTTCCTCTACGAGAGCCCCTCTTGGCTCCCTTGTCCCCGGACCTCCTGCACTTCAAAGGTCCCTGCCTGGTCCGTCAGACCTGGCTGCTCTGGTGAAGGAGGTTCGCCTTAAGACCCTGCCCAAGAGGATTCGGGAAAAGGCCTCCCAGCAACGTTGTACAAGTATTATGCGGATAAGGCACTCGCGTTTCTAGGATCAAGAACGGCTGCAGGAAACTGCAGACGGATCAATCGCAACACTCGGCGACACATACGTATGCCCTCCAGTATTTGCTGTCCAGTAACGGTGCAATGTCCGTGGTCTGGACAGACGTCCTCAGCCTCTCCTCCGTTTGAATGACCCTATCCCGAAGAAGCCCCTGCTGAAGTTGCTGGAGCTTGACGGTATCCTCCAATGAGGCAACTTTCCTTTCTACCTCAGCCAGCTTTGCTTCTGCACGTTGGGAAATTTCTCCAGCGACCCTCAGGGCCTCCATCCGCGAGAAGCCCTGGACGACACCTCCAATCAACCGGTCAAGATTTCCGGCCAAGCCTCAAAGTTGCAATAAAGGACAAAAACGTTAAGGACTAAAATAAAACAGGAGATCAAGGAACTCAAAAGAAGGAAAGATACCTCAGAAATGATAAGGTCACCGCTGATAGCACCCTCTCCAATGATCTCGAACGCAGAGGGCACCGCGACGGGTGCCACAGAAATCTCCACCCTAGTCTCGGACGATACGGCGCCGCCATCAAAAGTGAAAGGTAAGGGCTCCACAGCTGTAGAAGGTACTGAGGATCCTGCCCTAATATCGCCAGGGTTGCGGACCTCCTCGACGTCCTCGTCATGGGGCTCCTCTCGGATATCGGCGGGACGCCCTGACAACGTTCAGCTTGGACTGAATCAGGATGCTCAGAAAGCTCACAGGGAGTCAGATCGATAGCGCCTGCCTCCTTGGTCTCTGCTACCTCTCAGGATGGCTCAGCTGTTGCTCCTCCCTCAGCCTCCCTTATGGAGTTCCCATCACCTATGTCATCGGAAGGATGGTCAATCCTGTCCGAGACTTCACCAGCAAGATCAGTGAGAACACCGGGAGTTGACTCATCATTGGGATACTGGACATCCGAGAGCTCCACAATCTACACAATCGTTCGAGAAGGCCCGCCAAGAGGAGCAGCTCAGGAGGCAGGAGGGGGACCTTCAGCTCCCGAGGACTCTGGTAAAGAACCAGTCCTCGACCTCTTAAAAAGAGGGGCAATCACAGCATCTTCGTCATAATCGTCATCATCGTCATCCTCATCATCGGATGGGGGGTATTCAACGATGGTCGCCGGATGTTTTGAATTCTCGACCAGATGTCTCTTCTCCGAGCGCTCTACTGGCCCCTCAATCCTTAGAGATTTTCCTTTCCTCAATCTTTTCTTCTTCAACTTCTTAGAAGGTGTCATAGCGGAGGCGTCGGACGGTGGCCCCCACTTCGTCTTTGTAAAGTTCTCGGACGACAACCAGATATTGCGCTTGTTTTCGTGAAAGTCTCCGAGGTTGGCCATCACTAGGTCTGAGAACTCCTTCACGGCATCCCTCTCATCCCTTGAGGGATCTGAGTAGTATTGACTGGCCATATTTTCTCAAAGAATGGGAATGGCCCAATTCTCCAAGACGCCCAGAAAAAAGAACTTGTCCTTCCACCTCTTAGTGGAATCCGAGTTTCCCCCTCACATTATGCAAAAATCTTAGTAATGGGTCATTGTTATCCAGTCAAGGTTATGCATAAAACGAAACATAACATTGACCATAGGAGCATCCAAGAGTTTGTCATGGTAGCGAGCAAAGACGCACAAGGAAACCAAATACCAGATTGCATTGGGCTACCGTCTGGCAAGAGGGACGCCTCGAGCAACATAATATGGTAGAACTCCTCCGGAATAGGAAAAGGAAACCCACCTTTGAGGAGGACCTCATACATAGCGATGAAACCATCTGGCAGGCTGCACGCCCTATCATCGGGATCTGGTACCACCATGGCCATGGAGTTTGGGATACCATATCGCCCGCGGATATCCTCAAGCCTACCGAGCGTCATTGAGGAAGTAATTTTCTTTACTCCTGGAGCCATGAAAAACGGAAGAAGAAGACGCAAAGTGAAGTTGAAGAATGAAAAAGTTTGAGAGACTTGGAGAAAATGCTCAGCAAAGGAAGACGAAGGCAAACGCAAAAAATGGGAAACTGAAATGAGAAGGCTAACTTATCATTTTGAAAATTTGAAAAGGCATGCCATTATTACCCCTCGCCACGTGTCACTTGGCCGTTCACTGCAAGGAAATCTTGGCTTTGGCTTCCCAAGGCATGTGTCAGCCCGTCAATCGAGAATTAAATGCTCTACAGAAACCCAAACGGTGGCGCTATAAAGGTCTCTCACTCAAAAGAAGCTCTGGGACACTTCTTCACCAAATCTTACGCCAAGTTTCCTTCGAGGACACACTTGGTCTCAGACTAGCGCTAGGAAAAGCCTAAACCTAAAAGTGGACAGTCATGTTTTTACTACCTCATACGTTCTTCTCAGGCCATAGCGCGCACATGGACAAACTGTCAAAGGAAAAAGGTCAGCCTCCCAAGAGGAGAAGTGGCATCATGCCAAATGGTCGAGGATCTCGAATCCTTTAGCATGAGAGGCTAGTATTAGGTTCCAATACCTCAGGGCCCATAAAGTACGGCCCAAAAGGACAGTCGTAAGGCCTAAGAGGCCAAGAGGGCTAAACTGCCCAAGTCCCTATTTCATCATAAAAAGCCCGAGAATACCAAACACTCCTAAAGGCCCCGATTAACGTGAGAGGTCAGTGTTTAGCAACCCCAAGACTTTCCACGAAAGACCAAAAATCCTTCGATGATAAAGAAGAGCAGTTAATGTCCGAGAGCTATCTCCCTTAATAAGTTCGTGTACTGGTAAAAGGACAAGATACGCAGCTTAAGGACGAGGACTATTTTATACATGGCCGAGAGCACCAGCTCAGCAACTTCACTATTACCAAGTAGCACGCAACATCTGTAAAACGCCGCCTTCACAGTGCATAAGGACGCTCAAGGCACGCCTTGTGACTTCAAGACAGACATTAAGGACCTGCACGCCTGACACATATGGCCCAATCAGCGGCGCCGACGGCTTACCTCCCTGCACACGCCAGCATGCCTGATACAGCCAACAGAGTAGGTGGATAGCCACCCAGTATGCCTGACACAGCCAGCAGAGCAGGTGGACAGCCTACCGCCATGCGCCGGCACCCATGTGGGCCTCTCTTAAAGGACAATCTCCTACTATAAATACCCAGCTAAAACTCTAAAAATGGGGATCGAAGAGAGTTTCCTAATGAGAGAGGCTAGAAAAAGAAATTGAAGATAATCCCACAACTTATACTTGTAACTCTTCCACCCATAGTAAAGCATCATTCAGGCCTTGAGTCTCGTGATTTTTCCTCCTTATTCAAGGGAAGGCTTTCCACGTAAATTACGGTATTTTTCTCTCATTCTCTTCATCTTTTCACGTTCAAATATTTGTGTTGCACTGGAGGCCGAAATCTGGAACGCAACACTAATCATCGAATATAATATATATATATATATATATATATATGTTTACAGCTGGCCATATTATAATAGTATGCACGTGCCAGCAAATAATCCCAACAAATGAGAGCAAGTGTACCGCCATTTTATAACTTGTAAGACGTAAGTCGTGGAATTGACGATTAGTTAAAATGTTTAGATGCTGTGGAAAAGGCTTGTGCCATGATTTAGTTATAACTATAGCAGCAGCCCCGCCGGCAACTTGTAAAATTATACCTGCACCTTTAAAATTTTAAAGAAAATGAGATAAATATAGGGAAATTAAGATATCATCAGAATTACCAAGATTTTTAGGCAAATTTCTAATTGATTTTAATCTCAACTTTCCCTGGACGATGCAAATATATTTATATTTGGATATCTTCCAAATTTGAGCGGAAATGTCTAAGAGAACATCAAGAAATTAATTGAATATACTCCGCTTATTTTTCTTTTATATTTTATGCTTTTTATTTCTACAAATTATAAGGCCTATAGGATGTTGTAGATGGAATCCAAAAACTTGAAGTAAGACAAAAAACACCAAGATAGTTATTTTTTTCAATAATGTTTTCCTGCAAACTCTTATCTTTAATTTACCGTCACATTTGTATTGTAGTCCAACTAGGTCCAGTATCAGTCAGTCTGCATTTCACTCCAGTGATAATATATGCCAAGTGTTGACTGTTAGATAAAAAGGTAGATGATCTAATAATTGGGGGTCTGCCTGCGCTTGTACTCCCCCTGAGTATTGCACATGTGCATATGACAGACCCAAAATAGAAGTTGGTAGGTATGGAAATTAACTGGACCACAATCACTAAGAGCAGAACTAGCTGCGGGGCATTTCAACATCCGATAATCTGCTTCTAATTGATGGGGGAAAAAAAAAAGAAATAGAATTTGTGTCATTAACTAGTTTACTTTTAAATGGAAAATACTTTTGTTCAATCTTCTTTAAACATTATTTTTTAAATTAAACTTATATCCATCTAATTTAATATATTTAGAACAATATTTATAAAATATAAATTTATATATTAAAATTAAGATGTAAATTTCATGTTATCTAATTTTTTTTAAAAAAAATAAAATTAAAAAATACATATTCTTGTTGGGGATCACTCCCGTGAAGAAGTTCTAATTAACTTAGAACTAAACTGGTCTGGCGGGCAAATGCTCAGGCGGTCAACTGAGAGTTGACCGGTTTGGTGAGCAAGGCTTCAGACGGTCAATGGGGAGTGGACCGGATTGACAGTTAACCTAGATGGTTAGATATTAACCATCGTGGAGGTTAAGTTAACCGTTCCTTTGGAAAGTCCGGAGGACAACTGTTCAGACGGTCAACAGGAGTGTTGACCGGTGGTAAAGAACTCTGGCGGGCTAC